>SDVV010017713.1:0-13927 GCA_016164225.1 Gammarus roeselii
TATATATATATATATATATATATATATATACATATATATATAAGCTACCCTTGCATTGGCCCAAGGGCATCTAAAATCTCTGCCAATAGGATTGGTCCTCAGTGTCCCTTGCGAATACGCTCCGCCCCCATAATGCTTCCCTTGAGACTGTGTTGGTTTTGTTGTTCTGTAGTTCAGATGAATGTGTTTATCTAAAATATGAATTTATGTCGCAGTGAAATGTAGTATGACTGTTGTCCCCAAGATGCAATTATGCCGCAAAATTGTTGCAACAAAAGTAAATTTTGGGACATTGGTAATTAATTGGCATAAAAATTAAAGGGCAGTGAACAGTGTTACAAAAATGCAATTATAGTACAATGCTAAGCATAGTTATATATATTACAACTATTCAAGGCCAGAACATGCTAAAAACCATGCATAATTATTCCACACCCAACTTTCTCCACGAGTTCAGACTTGAATTACATTGAAAATCTTACTAAGGAGCCAACAGTCGAGTTCATCACTCGTTCAATACAAGAACTTTGTGAACAAAGCATAAATCGCACCACAAAGAAACCCAACCAAAACTACATAAACATATATTTTTTTGACACCAAAACCAAGGTTGCATTCTTCAACAGACGTCCAATGTGATGTTATAAATGCCAGAAAAACGGATACACAACCAGAGATTGTAGTAGTAAGAAAGATGCTTACACTGCTCCCTAGAGGATCATGACAGACGGGACGATGCCCAGTCGTGCTCATCCGAAGAATCCCACCGCTTTTATAGCAAAGTAAACTGCCTTCCACGAGGTAAAAGACTGCCCCCCAAGATGAAAAGAAAGAGAAACTTGCCAATTCCTGATTGACCACAAGGTCGGGCAAAGAGTTGCTATGGCTTGATGCACTCCTCTCAGGCCGATCCTCCGACCCAGGAAAGAAGATCAGCATCATTCCCTACTCACTTCCTGATAACACTCGTAGATAAGGTGCAAGCTAAGTTGCTTCTCAACGGATCCATTCATTATGATGAACTCACTCTCACAGCAACTAGGATGTAAACCGGAAACCGTCTACTGACAGGGTAAGAAGTATCTGGCCCATGTCATATAACTAGAACAAAGTAATGCTATACAAAAAATTACCCACGTAGACAAACACAAGGTAACTTTAATTACATCCGTCCTTCAACACTACCAAACAAATTATATAACCTTCAGCAACATCCTCACAACTGACCAGAGTGATTTTGCAGCAAGATTAGCAAAGGATTGCGGAGTAACCGATGTTTCTATAGCAGCATGGATAAAGACACAAAACTCTCGTTCTACCGCATACCATATCACCTTCCCAAAACCTGACGCACCGGAATTCGTAATAACCTCGGACAAACAAGGAAAAACTAAAACTTACCCAGCGGGGACATGGCCTGCAATGTGAAGGAAATGCCTCGAATACGGCCACGTCATAAAATACTGCAAGTCGAGCACACTTCGACATTGCAAGAAGTGCGCCGGTGAGCACGACAGAAAAGACTGCAAAGCCGTTCTACCTACGAGCTACCACTGCTCATGCATCCATGAGGCAGGCGACGGCAACTACCCAAAGCACATGGACCAAAAAACAATGACAACCATACAAAACTACCGCAAATCACTTGGAAACAAGCAATTCAGAACTTGAACGATGAAAGCCCAAATCTCCTTAATCAGGCCAAAACCATTAAATTTGCCAGCAAACCCAACCCTCAGACGATACCCATACATCGTCAACACAACCAATAACTAGACCTCAACACCCCTCCCTAGCAGCAGTAACTCTACCGTGCCCAGCATAGCGACCGCCCTCGTAATAGAGGTGAGTGCCCCTAGCAATGAACCCATCGGCGCCTAGGAGAACACCGCGATGGATGCTGCTCCTTCAGTCGACCACGAAGTGAGATCTGCTAACATAAAAACGAAAAGACGAAGAGATGAACACGACCGCGAGGTGCTCGGCCCCCACCCGCCACAAAGCAAAAAGATTAGCAACAGCTCGTTAAGATAAGAACGTAAAACGACTTTGGTCTGTCTTAACTGAGACCACACCTAGCGGAAAACCAAAATGAGATATTCAATCCTTAGTTCACCTGCGTGAGGACGCGTCGGAAATTTGCATCGAAACACTTATATCCAAAATTACTGATCAACTATGCACCTCAGTGGACCCAAATATCCCACCGGCTACTACTCAGCCAAACAAACAGTTATGAAAAGCCTCCATAGAAAAAAAGCGCACTCGCTCAAGAAGCAAGCACAAAGCGCATACACCCTCGTCCTTCTCCTACAAGAGCACTCACAGTCGCGAACGCAGCGATTCTAGCAAACCACGTTCTACAGGAAGCGTATGCTTTCGCGAATGCTCTCGATTTAGGATCCCTGGGCAAACTCTAAGACACAAACACCATAAAAAGTTCACACAAACCACGTGACCACACCAGATAATCAAGGGCTGAGCGTGAACCGCGTTCGAAATAAATAATGGTACAATACTGCGGAGTAATTGCGTGTGACTCAGAAGCAGGAAAGGCGAATTAGTATCTCTAATCTCCACCCATAAAACTTTGGTGATAGGTCTCCGAGAGACCGCCATCTTCACAATCCCTCAATATGTCATACATTGTCGCGAAGGCCACAATAATGTGACTACATACGGTGGAGTGGCATTCATGGTCCATCAAAACATACCTCAACATCCCTTTCCCCTGAGGTCAGAAAACTTCAAGTCATCGCGGTGAAGATATGTCTCCTAGACCAATAACAGTGATGTATAAATCTACTCGTCACGAGGCTACGATCTCTCGGAAGTTCTAATGACCGAACTGCTTAACCAACTGCCTTCTCCCGTACTCCTCCTTGGTGACTCCAACAGCTACAACGAAATGTGGGATGCGTGAGAACAAACCCAAAGATAGTGATATTAGCCAACACCATAGACACCCACAACCTATTTTTTTTTCAACGGCTGACAATCCACCCGGATCACTCTTGAAAGTGAAACCGCTTCCGATTTGTTTGTATGCTCCCCCACCCTGGCACCCCAACTCGTTAGGGCTGCCTTCAACACAAGACAGTGACCATAACCCAGTCGTCATATCACTCCTCACCAATCAGCTAACCAAACAATCAATCCGGTTGCACATGAATTTTGATTCAACTACCAGAAAGCCAGCTGAGAGCATATCGCGTGGTGCAATGTATATGGCATCCCCGACGACATCTCTGACTACAACCTCGTCATCCACCTATACGAGAAATTTCAAAACACATCTGTCGCCTGCATCCCCCAATATATACCTTCAACCTTTTTTTTTGGTAACCGTGGTGGTGCCCGGAGGTGCAAGAAGCAAGAGACCGGCATGAAAGGCTGTACACGGCCTTCTGTCGTGTAGGTTTCTTCAGGAACCTTATGGCGTAAAAAAGAAAACCTGTCGCATTCTGCAAACTTACAGTGGGAAAGAATTGCGAAAGTTGGACCCAATTAGTCGACACTATTAACCAAAACACTTCTCTCTCCCAAGCGGGAGAAAAACCAGACGTACAATCCAGGCACGCCGTGAGCGACCGATGCATATTCTATCAGATGGAAGCATCATTTATTCTTCCTACGCGGAAATCGCAGATAAACTAGCACAGACTTCTAGTCAGATCTCACAATCAACAAATTTAACAGCTGCTTTTCAATTGGCAAAAAATCTGAAAAAAGAGAAAAAATAATTAACATATTGATTTGACTTCCGCAAACAAGGAATTCTACAACAAACTTTCCTCCCTGTATGAAGTACTGTACGCTACAGACCATACTCGTTGAACTTCACCCGGGCCGGACCGGATGCACATCAATTTCATCGAAAATCAACCCGACTGTGCTGTGCTCTTGAGCTTCTGTTAAAAAGTGTTCAATATAATGTATTTAATAAAAATATTTTCCGATCAAAGACGAGTATCTGTAGCTATCCCGATACCCAAACACGGAAAATGAAACAACGACCCTCGTAACTAACTCCCCATTGCCCTCACCAGCGTCCTCTGTAAGACGATGGGCAAAATGGCTAACGCTCACCTTGTTGGCCACCATGAAATTCACGCAGCCCTCAGAAACATCCAGTGCGATGGCCACAAGAGCCACTCCACAATGGACCGCTTCGTACGACTAGAATCAGACATTCAACAGGCTTTCGTGCGAGGGGAACATGTTTTTTCCATATTTGTCGACGGTGAGAAAGCATACGATACTACTTGAAAATACAGCATCATAAGCATCTCTAGCTCTAAGTCTTGAGAGGCCGCCTATCGTGTTTTCCCAGCAATTTGTGCAAAATTACACTTACAGGGTCAAGGTTGGCGACATTCGGTCGCCGTCGTATCCGCAAGAAATGGGCGTCCTCCGTGTCACTCTTTTTACCCTCAAAATCGACAAGCTAGCCGTCATTCTCCCCGTGACGGAAGACAGCTTTTGTCTCGCTACGTGAACGACCTATAAATAAGCTATAGACACCCTAGCCCTTGAACAACTCAACCAGAAGTGTGCGAGCCAAGTCGGGAACTGGGCTCGTGCACTTACAATGGAGCCGTCGTTTACGGCTCAGCTGCCTAAACTACTCTCGAACACCTCACGATCATCGCAAACAGCGCTATGCGTATCACAACCGGCGCGTTCCGTTCCATTCCCATCGAATCCCTGAACGTGCTAACGTGCTAGCTAACAAGCTTCCATTTCCTCTCCGTCGAAACACACTCTCGCTACAATACTATTTTAAGACTAGAAGCCTAATCAACCACCCAGCACTCAACCACATCACAAACATTTCCAATAAACGCCTCTTCGCGGCTATGAAAATATATGCCCTCTGTTTCTCCGACGCGTGATCTACTGACTGACCTCGCTGAACATCAACTGCACTTCTATGAATCCCTCATTATCTTACCGAATTCTTCAAATCAACACACCAACATAGATGATCAACCCCACTGGTCAACCTAGATTTGCAAATATACCCTAAAGCAACTACTCTAACCAACACGTACCGACGGGAATTTTTGAGAATACTCAAAGAGCAATACCCAGAGTACCGCCATATGTGCACGGACTGATCCAAAACCGTGGACGGAGTGGTAGCTGCCACTGCCTGTGGGAAACCTCATGCTCGGCTACCGACCCACAAGAAGCCTCTGTGTTCTCTGCAGAGCTGTACACACTCGGATTAGCTATCTTCATCGCTAAACACAGATCGTCACTCAAAATACGCCGGATTCTCAGGCTGTCTGAGTGCCCTCACTGAACTCAAACTTTGCACTCCGAACACCCTGCTCTTCATAAAATGCAGCACAATCTTTTTATCATCTCCGAGACGGGCCAATCGGTCAAATTCTGCTGTATCCATGGACACCTGGGAATTAAGGGAAATGAGCGCACAGGCAGCTTGCTAAACTGGCGCCTACCCATTAAGAACAATTTATCGCCATCATTACTGAGACTGTTTCGCTATCATCAAATCCCATATAACATCCCAACGGAACGACATGTGGCAACCGAGTGAACAAAAAATGCCTTCGGTTAAACCCTCTGTTGGAGACCAGGCAACAATGTTTTTTAACAGAAGAGACCAAGTGTTCATCAACCACTTGTGTACGGGACTCACGTGGATAACTGACCACCACCTAATGGATGTAGATATGGGACTGGACACGTCACCATACCCATGTTGCCACCAGGTTCCAGTCTGCATGAAACAATTACTGATGGATTGTAATGCACTCAGAGCAGCCTGGCGAGCCTTCTGTAATCCCCCGGTGCAACCGACACAGCTTACTCACTGACCTAACCTACCGGGAAAAGACTATTGCTTCTGAAAGACATACCTTACTATACAAAGGTGTCTAAACCCCAAATAACTGTGCTTGCAAGGTGGTCTTTCCACTTCACATGCTCAGAGTAGATAATACGTCTGTGTAGTTATGCTTCAACTCTTTCCGTTCCTGTACGTACCAGCTTGCGTGTATACCACAATCAAAACCCTGATAATGTCAATGTTTCTGCACACGAAGATGTGCAAGCCTTCTAGAACCGATGTTTGTGCCCTGCAGGGGAGCCTACCATGACTCGCGTTGAGGCTCCTGTGGAAATGCTTCATCCGTACCACAACCACGCACATTTAATGGGGTGGATGGATGGATGGATGATTATTCATTTTGAAGATTATTAACATTTTATTTATTTTATTTCGTGGGTTCTATTATTTATCTGTGCCCTTTTTTCATGGTGATCTATTTTGGATTAGTTATATAATTATGTATCGTTAGACACCTGCAGGGGCCCTGGGTGGACTATGCGGTGTGTTAGTATGTCTAGTTCAACCTACGGTGGGAGAATTTGCGCTCTCCCGGGCGCCTAATAAATGTCCAAGCACAGCTAGGCCTTTTGATGGCTAAATGGGAAATAATGTTGATGTTGATCTTAGAGAGTGAAAGTTTTGAATAGCACTGTGCGTGGAGGGGACGAGGCGAGTCGAGGCAATTTGAGGCCAGTGAAGACAAGTCGACTGGCGAGGCTACGAGTCGAGACGGACCAAGGCTGGTTGAGACTAGGTGACCCGGGAATGGGGGTACTCGTGGGACCCGCGGGACTAGGGCGACCCGAGGATTTCAGGAACCTGGGGGACTTGGAAGGCCAGGAGGATTTGGGGGGGACCCAGTTGGACCCTTCCGGGGCATTTTGGGACAATCTTGACTCTTTGGGACCCCCCCTGAGAAACTTTGGACCCGCTTGAAGTCCCTCTGAATCCTGTGACCCCTGTTTCCCTCTCCCAATGCTGTAACACCCATACAGGAAAATGTATATATGTGAAATGCTTGAGTAGAACAATTAACCATTGCAGTCCGCGGATTACTGGCGCAGAGGGCAAGGGTCGCGTCAAGGCTGTTTGAGGTGCGTCAAGATCAGTCGCAACATGTTGAGGCTAGTCAAGTTAGTCGCGACAAGCCGAGACTGGCCGAAATGATTCAAGACAAGCCGAGATGAGCTGAGACGAAAACACCCGGGGCGCTCGGGGGATTTGGGTTACCCTCCGGGATTCGTCGGGCTCTATTGGGACCCAAGGGACCTCTGCCTGACCACTCCCACCTTATCCCCTTGAACAATGAGCGCGAAATCAATAATCCGCGCAGTTTTTCTGCCTGTGACGAACCTGCCCTAACTCTCTTCACGATCCACAATTTTGTCATGTACAATATATAATGCTAGTGAATTTGTGCGGGAATTTCTGTTTGTGAGTTTTAGAACGGGTGTTTTTCTTCAGTCTGTGCTCGTTCGCGCGTGCACAGACCACATGAAGTTTCTGTGGTTGACCTGGACTGCGTAGCTGTAAACCCTGTGACGCGTTGTGGTTGGAGTTGATCTTAACCCGTGAAGCCATAGACCTTGTACCAATTTCAACGATACTAATTGTGCGCACTGGCGCGCGTGCATATTACTCTTGAAGTTCTAAATGATTGGAGGCGGGGATTCGTTTCGTCGTAAGTTTTTAGCTTACTTGAATAACTAAATTGTACCTTGACTTAACTAGACCGCGTAGCTGTTAACATTGTGTTGCGTTGCTGTCGGAGCTGACTTTGTTCGTGTAGCCGTAAACCTTGTACTAGTCTCGACGATGCTACCTGTACGCACTAGCGTGCGTACATATTACTCTTGAAGCTCTAATGATTGGAAGTGTAGGTCCGTTTCGTTTAAGCAATTTTCCTTGTGCGCACCATTCGTAACATTTTCAAATTTTTCTTACTTTGAAAGCGGTGTCTTTTTTTTTCTCGCACACTGTGGCGTGCGAGCCTACTAGAATCCATGATCATGACGAGCGCTACGGGGGAGCCTGTTATGACTCGCGATTAGGCTCAGGTGGAACTGAGGATCAAATCAGATCACGCACATTTAGTAACTCTAATAATAGGTTCGAAGAGGCATGGGCCTCTCCTCCCCTGCTTTTCTTGCTATCAACAAATCATGTTGTTGTTTTTACATGTAACAGACGATGTAGGAATCCGTGATGTATCCAATTTGAAGGACGATGTTCTTATTTAAATATAAATCAAGCTTTTTAAGATAGCTGAATTGTTTCATATTCAAATTGAACATGTTCAAGTAACTATAGATTGCATTTTCTTCTAATATTATTTTTTTTTTTAGAAATTTACACATTTTGAATGAAAGTCAAGCTGATTGAATTTATTATTTAAAATGCTTAGTTTCGCTCAGCTGCAGACAATCTCCAACAAAGCTGGTTTACATTTGAATCCTCGCTGCATAATTTCTTTCTTCAGTATTCACCCCAATGTTCTTCGCTCAACAGGTAGGCGGGCGGCGAGTCAGTGTGAGTGGAGGCCTGCCTAGCAGAGGCGGTGGACTGTGCCTGCATGCCGAGCTGCTGGTGCACTCTCAGGACCAGCGCATCGAAGAACTCACGAGTGCTGAGCAGCAGCGTCACGCCCCTGTCAAGCCGCTCTTGATCATCCCACAACGATTCGCTACTGCCTCGGCGTCCACCGCAGCTTCCCCTTCTGCTGATTCTAACGCGCCCTCCGCCCTACCTTCATCACCAGAGAGCCCGCAGACCGTAGACTTGCTACTCCCCAACATAGCAAACTCTACCGCTATCGGAGATCACTCGGACGCTTTCCCGCTTCAAACTAGAGTATTTAATGACCAAGATGTGAGCTCCGACGAAGGCTTCTCTGATTCCGAACAAAAGGGCTTTGGAATCTTCAACAAGATTCGAAGTTTAGTCTTGTCTAAAACACCCCCGCCCACCCCTTCTTTCACTCCTGCCAGCTCTCCCAAAGCGCTTCGCAAGTCGGCTCCCATTTCTCCAAGCCAAGCAATAGCAGTGCCCGAACTCGGCCCTCGCAGCGCTGAGTATCAAAGCGCAGGCGGTGTGCTGGTAGAGCGCAAGATGCCCACCTACAATTCTTTCTTCTATCGTCCCGACCGCGAGGTGGTGGCAGCCACCGGGGGGGCGGTGACCAACGCCGGCACCATCTCGCCGGCCGCCTCGTCCGCCCTGGGAGGGGAGACGGTGCAGCCGCAGCTGGTGGACGGGGCAGTGGCAGCGGCTGCGGCGGCCACCGTCACCGGTAAAACTCGGCGTCCTAAGCCCTCACGCCTCAGAGAAATGAACTTTTGGGCCCCTACATCCATGTAGCTACGATACCCGTCGTGGTCACGTGTATGTAATTTCCTTGCCTTCTTCCAGTAGTTATGCAGTAACTTTGATGACTCATTCAGGAAGTATTCTCTGTTTAATGCCCACTCAATTTGTATGCAAACTATTTTACTCCCATCATGTCACTTAGTTGTGAATAGAATATATATATCTATTCTAAATAACGGGATTTTCATAAATAAGGTTAAGAATATTCCAAGATTATCTGCTGACAATCTGGAAAGGGAAATGTAATTTCATATTGCTAATCTATATTAGTGTTGGGCCGTGTGGCAAGGGTTCCTCGAAAATATGGTCATGCTTGATAAGTACAGCTTATCTTATTTTGATTGGAAGTTTAAAACTGCTCTGCAATAATTGCCTCAAAACGAGTAGCTATTCGGTTACGTTTCTTGGCAAAAATACGCTGTCAACCCAGAGTACGAGTTTGTACTGAAAGCTGTCCAACTACCGCGACGGAATGCGAGATTATGAAACTCTCTGTCGTTTAGGAAGTTACTTCCTGAATCTTTTGCGGGTGGCCCAGTGCATAATCGTCTTGATTACACTAACCTCTGGAGAACAAGAACTGGAATTGTACAGACACAGACACCAGGCCGAATCCCTCAGAAAGGGGGGTGGCCGACGGCAAGGTGCACTTCACACCCTCAACGCTCACACTCACACCACCACTTAGCCCTTTTGCGCTAAAGTGACCAGCCGGTAACCCCGCAACACACATTCTGGGTCACGAGTGCGGTCCGAGGATCTGTTGTCAGCAGGAGGGCCCGACAGTTTTTACTGGTATACCCCCACCGCATCATGATTGCCGCCCCCGCCCCACCCACGATCATCCCGATAATGTGATGCCATTGGCGGGAAAGCACATCAGAGCAGCGTCAAACCTCAACCATTCACAACCATTCTCCACTCACGCCTGTTCATTGCACGCTCTCTTGCTACTTCCACATTCAAGTCTCTCCTTTCTAACGCCTGCTTCACACCATCCATTCACCCAAACTTCGGTCTACCTCTAGGCCTTCGACCACTCGCCTCCGCCTTCATCACCTTTTTTTTACCAATCTCCCTTCATCCATCCACACCATGTGCCCGAACCATCTCAGAACACGCGAATCCATCCAGTCCTCCAACTTTTTCACCATCCCCGTTCTGATTCAAACCACGTCGTTAATGAAAGTGTCTCTCAGCAACACTCCAGTCATTTGTTCTCACCCCTAAGTCTCCGCTCCGTATAGCACAGTTGGGACTACGACACCCTCGTACAGCCCTCTCTCTGCTACCATCCCCAACGTCCTGCACCCAGCTTTTTAAACCAATCCTTCACTCGCGACTTCACCTCAGTTTCCACTAGTTCAGCCCTCTCCACATGAGAGCACAGATATTTAAAGCACAACTTCTTCCAACAACTCTCCGTTAAGGGAGACACTACATCTGCTCACATCAACAGTCCATGAGCATCTCTTCACTTTACTTTTACCCACGATCACTCGAAGCTTCTTTCTCTCACACTCTACCAAACTCAGACACTAGCCTACATAGCTTCTTCTCTGAATTTACCGCCAGTGTCGTATCATCCGCAAACGGCTACTTGCTCAAATGCCAACTCCACCCATTCGCTTCTATCAGCTCCAAGTCACGACCCAGCACATTCGCGTTCACTTCCCTCACCACTCCATCCATATAGAGGTTGAACAGCCAGGGAGGCATCACGCAGCCCTGTCTTAGTCCCACTTCCACTGTGTACCAATCACTCACCTCGCTTCCCACTCTGACACATGCCCGGCTGCCAACATAGAAACTCTGCACTGCTTTCAACAGATTTCCGCCCACCCCATACAAACGCAACGCCCTCCACAGCACTTCCCTGTCAATCCTGTTGTGTGCCTTTTCCAAATCCACTAAGGCCCAGAACACATCCTTTTCCTTTGCAATGTACTTCTCATAGACCTGTCTCACTGCAAAGATCTGAACGGCACACCCTCGACCGCTCCTTAAGTCACACTGTTCCGTACATTCTCTAATCCTTTTGATCAGCACTCTCCCGTACAACTTACCGACCACACATAACAAGCTGATACCTTTCGAGTTGCAGCATTCATTTTGATCTCCTTTGCCCTCATACAGTGGAATAATGGAGGCACTGCGCCGCTCAATCGGTACCATGCCCGTCACAAAACATATGTTCAGTAGCCTCACCAACCATTCAACAATCGTTATTCCACCCTTTTTCAGGCACTCAGTTGCAACGCCATCCAAACCAACGGCTTTCCCTGCTTCCATCACCTCCACCGCCTCTTGCACCTCTTCCCTAGTAATGTCCGCATTAAGTCTCTCCAAAAACCAGCATCCGCGCCCCACCACCACCACTCACAGCAACAATGTCATCCTCGACATTCAGCAATTTATCAAAATACTCGGCCCACCTTTTCCGTAAACCACCACTTTCTGTCAACAACTGGCCGTTTTCATCTTTCACCGCCTCCTCATTTCCGGTGTCTCCCTTTCTCATCCTCTTAACGTCCTTCCAGAACATCTTGTTCGTCTCAAAATTATTGCCCAACTGTCTGCCACACCTGACATCAGTGTCCCTTTTGACTCTCCTCGCCACCCGCTGTACCTCCTTCCTCTTTTCCTTATAGTTGTCATAGGCCACCAGCGACCGCGCTTGAACCACTCCTTCAAGCGGTCCATCGCCAACAGAACTATGAGTTGAATTTTAGGTAGTTGAAATGTTTTTTGGGTCATTGGTTTGTCCTACTTCAATATTATTTAGCGTACTTTTTATTTAGGTTAGCAATTTTCAATAGTTTCTTAAGCAGGTTTTTGGCCACAAAGTAACCATTTTTAGAATCATATTGATAATTTAGGTATTGTAATTGGATACTAAATCCAGATTGGGATTGCTCATGAACCTATTAGGTTTATTTTCCAACTGCAATAAAATATAAATTTGCGTCTAAGTCGTCAATTTGGTGCCATTTTCTGTAATTATTCCACTGTTTGGTTTTCAGAGAGCGTACATACTTCTATCAAACTATTGCCTGCCACTAGGAACTCGAGAAGATTTTTCCACCTTGGTCATCCATTAGCATACTCTCAAATGGTAATTAGCAGGTTGCTACTCATAATTTCCGCATCAACAATAAAGCTTGTATCCTAACGATATGAATGTGTTGTTCTGTTGAACCTCGAACCGGCTGATGAGAAGTGGAGTAGGAGAACATAGTGATAGAAATTGTCTTGACTAACCTTCATTGTGTCATCGGTGAAAGTATTTACTTGGCTGTAACACGCTATCTCAATTGGAAAAAAACTAATTAGAGCAACATTCGATATAGTTAGTTTATAGCTATACATATATGATAGGTTTTATGAAATAATGACAAAACATTTTATTTAATATTGTGAACATTGTGTCCGCATTCAGTTTGCTTGCCTCAATTTGAACATCTTCGTTCTCCAACTGCGCAAAGCCGTTCTCCAACTGCGCTCTCCTCTGTAACTGCTTGCAATAGCCGAGATGTTCACCAGCTGTGCTCATCTCTGTAACGGCTTGTTGCTCATCGCAATGAAAAGTACCACATCTAATTTATAGCACAATATTACATTCATACAAATTATGCGATCGCTGACGAAAATAGGTTTAGGTCATCTTCTGTATAAAACTTGTAGCTACTTGATTTGTATGACCCCTTCATTGTGAAAGTTCATTTACTTTCGAACCTGGCCATGGTGCCTTGTTTACAAAGCTAACGGTCAAGTGAGGTGTTAGTAGCTTATGATCCCCCTGAACTGATGCTTTCAGTTTTAGAACTATCGCTCATTCATGTTCAATAAATATTTTGTGGTGGTAAATTCAATCGAGTTTACGGTGTCTTAGTGTCTCGTTAACGTTCCATGTTCTTCCGAGTTTGAGTATCATATTGAAGTATTTAGTTTCTTTCTTGTTTTTTTCACCTTGTCAACTTGGGGAAAGGGGCATTGATTGGTCTGGCGACAGTGCCAGTTGCCCTTCCTTGGGCGCACTGTCGTAAAAGTAACCTAATAATTGCCTTATCGGCATGCCGCCGCCTGACACCCCCTTGCCCTTGCCTGACTCATGTAGGCTCCCATGAGGGAGCCTACATTTGTCAGGTGGGCCAACTCCACCAAGATGCCAATCAAATCAAATCCACCAAGATGCCTTGCCTGCGGTTTTGCTGCGTCTGGGGCCCCAGCCACAGCGGAGGTCCCTCAACCCACCCTTTGGGGTGGATGAATGATTATTCATTTTATAGATCATTAACACTTTATTTTAGTATTTTAGTATGTCTTCTTGCATGGGCTCTAATATTTTTCTCTGCCCTTTTTTCATGGTGATAAATTTTGCATTGATTATTTTATTATATGCATCGAGGTTGGTTGAGACAAGGTGGCCCAGGGAGAGGAGGCACTCGTGGGATCCGCGGGACTCGAGGACCCGGGGTTTCGGGAACCCGGGGGACTTGGGAGACCAGGTGGATTGGGGGTGGTCCACTTTGATCTTTCTGGGGCCCTTTGGGACACCCTTGAGACCCTTTGGGAGCCTTTTGAGAAACTGTGGGACCCTACAGAGGCCCCTCTGAATCCTGGAACCTCTGCTCCCCCCTCCCAGCGCTGTAAAACCCATACACAGAAAATTGTTTGTGAGATGCATGAGTATAACGATTA
>SDVV010017714.1:0-13927 GCA_016164225.1 Gammarus roeselii
AACTTCCATGTATTCATACATTTAAAACATACATGTATGCATACATACATTAAAAACATGCATATATCCCTACATACAATAAAAACATACACACAAACATACATATATACATACATGCATCAAACATGCATACATACATTAGAAACATGCATGTATACATAGATACAATAAATAATGCATTTCTGCATACATACATCAAAAACATGCATATAGGCAATCAAACAATAAAAATATACATACATACATTAAAAACATGCATATATACATACATAAACTAAAAACATGCATATATATACAATCATATAATAGAAGCATGCATATATACATACATATGATAAAAACATGCCTAGATACATACACACAGTAAAAACATGCATATATGCATACATACATTAAAAACATGCATATATATATATATATATATATATACATACATTACAACATGCATATATACATACAAATTTACAAAAAATACATTGAAAACATACGTACATGCATACATATGAGCAATCTCAGTGTTGGGGTGTTTGAATCAAAATGCAAGAGGGACGTATTTATCTAGCGAGTGGCCATATTCCATGGAACAGTTTTCATTGTGAAGTAACTTCTGTGTCATATAACAAGTTATTATTTAATTGGTAACGTGATTGCAACGCCTCAAATCCATTAGGCGAGTTTCGCCATTTTTAATACATATGCTATCTACTCTTTTTCAGAATTTTATATGCTGTATGCCAAAAACCAGTTAATGTTTACAATCTGCAAGGTAACCATTATAGAGTAGAAACAGATCACCGCCCTCACCGAGAATCGAACCCGGGAAAGTTTGATGAATGCTTATAGCTTAACAACAATTTCCTGTTAGGCCGTCTTGGTGTAGTGGTCAAATCAACCCAGGCAGTCACTAGACTGTCCCGGGTTCGATTCTCGGTGAGGGCGATGATCTTTATCTCAATGAGCGTATACCTAGCCCACATGTAATTTTTTTGAGTGGAAATGTTTCCTGTTCCCTTGAGTTACAGTCAGTTAATCACTACATGGTTGTTATGAAATTACGAAATTGAAATTGAAATTACGGCGTAATTTCAAACAATTAATCAACCGATGTATACAAGTAGACGAATTCAAACTTGAAACCCTTTAGTCCAGATTAACATGTATCACGCAAAAAAGTGTAAAGTCAAAGTATTATAAAGATTAGTTCTTTCATCCGACCATATTAATAAATTATATTTTCGCAATAACACTAAACAGAAAAAAACTAACTTATAAAACGAAGAAATTGATTCATTAGGCTTCCACGATTATAGTTCCCATCAAATCAATGAATAATTTAATTGAAAAAATAAAATTGGATTTCGATCCTGGAGGTGCATGAAAGAACACTAGTTTAAATTTATAAAAGTTTCCGTGACACATCATACACTACCAGATTGTGGACTAACATAAAGATTTACATGCGGACTGACATGTGTGGTACAGAGAATTTGGATAAAAGGTTGATTAGCCCGAGGCTTTAAAATGCAGCATTACATTGCATCACGAAAATATTACAATCGACAGAAATAAATTTTGTCAAATTGCGACGCAATTCCTTGTCTGTCGTATATGGGAACCAAGGGAGGTCAGTGTCCCGAATATGCAACTGGAGTAACATCCAGTTTGTTCTATGCACCTTTGTCGCTAACAATCACGCATAATAAAGATTAACGCCCACACGTACCAGCACTCATAAGCATAAACAACTCTTCGTTTATCTGGCCTAATTTTATACTGTTATAACAATAGAGAACTGTGTTTTGTATCGATTCCGACCTCTTTGTTCCGTTCTAAACCATGCCCCAGCAAGAATATAAATGCTGTCCTGTTCTTATTTCTTAATAGTGTAATGCACAATACCATTAAGTGGTATAACACATAAAAGGCGCGAGAATCACAGGTCTTGCAATTCGAAATCATAAATTGCAAAATGTGTTGACGCTGTGGTTGACAGCGTACCCCGTTCTTACCACCCTTTTCACCAATCAATCCGGTATCCGTTAACGATATTATTACCTTTTGTGGTTAACCTAGTCAATGCAATGGCCACACATCTTCCGACGCAGACTGTTGTCTTAGAGGGCATTGCATGCTCTCAATATCCATAAAGCCAATTTCAAACCTACTCAAGTAAAAATTTAATATTCATTCACACAGGAAATCTCAACAAATAACGTCAATACTAAATTATCATTATATGTTCCTTGCTACATCCGTTGTAAATAATCAGAACGATCCAGAAACTTCCATTTCCCTCCAAATGAAAGTCTAGCATCTTCCTGCAACCATAGCGACTGAGCATTATTATCCAGTATTTGACATTAACACGATAAGCCAGGCCGTTAACACGATCATAACAGGTTTCGGTTCAGTAAATCCTGCCTTGCTGCGGATGCAGTCATTAGCGTCTTGTCGTTGGGCTGCGGTAATGAGTTGTACGGCTGTTATTTTGACTCTTCTGTCTATTTTGAGCACAAAGGTAACACGTTCACCCCACGTTGAGTGTCATCACAGGGGCGCTTTCTTTGTGGTCGCGGATGGACGAAGCTCCCTGGGTCACCCAAGAAGTCGTGTGTCAGTAGCGTTGACCAGACAGTAAGTGAACAGATGTCAGATGCCCGGTCAAGATTGGGAACTGAGAACCATTCCTACTATTCGTAATATCTAGCTTTTCCTCGTTGATGGAGCTCAACGGTGATGGAGCTCAGGCGGAGAGTGGGAGCAGGCGGAGAATGTTGTTGCACAGTAGCCCATAGTCTCTGCTCTGCATGGCGGGCTGTTCGTCGTGGAGAATGATCGCTGTGTGGTCATCAATGAAACTGCGCCCTCCTTCGCGCAGCACTGCACGCGACTAGGCAGTCTTATAAGCGCCCGCCGCATTGCCTACATCAGCGGAGAGCTAGAAAAGATCGACGTTAAATTTGTCCATTCGCTGTCCACATGAGCAGGTAGCCGCGTCTGCTGTGGCACCGCGATAATGATGAAGTGAAAACTACTATTTGCAGGAATAAATACTAATACAACATTTACTGACAGTGGCAGCTTGGAATGTAGGCACACTGATGGACGCCCATGGGTCTGACTAAGCACACAGAAGAATTGCGCTAATATTGAGATAACTCGTCAGATACATGATCGATGTCGTCGCAATCTCAGAAACAAAATTCGCGACACCGTATCATTGGAACAAGCAGAGTGGACCGGCTGCACGGTGCTCAGAGCGGCTTCCCAAAAGACGAACACCGTATTCATGGGGTGTTTTCCTGTATGCACCGGTTCCATTGGGCAATTCAGTGAGCTGACAATCCGTCGTAGCAAGAGGTTGATTACATGGGAGATCACATTAGGTCGAGCGCCTTATGCCCCATTGGTGTTCGCGTACACTCATACACTTACTTGAATGCTTGTAGATCCTTCGCTGTAATGTAACGGAAATACCCGGCATTTGCTAACCCCTGTGTTCTGCTTTGTACTTGCAGATGAAGTACCTGTAATACAGCTATCAAGTTCAGTATATGCCCTGTGCTAATACCTACTGATGAAGCTCTTTAACTTGAGATTTACATAGGGGCTCATTACTTTGCTCACCTCCCGGCTGACTCTTACCTCATCCCTGGCTGGTATTTGACCTGGGATACCTCGTCTTCACTGGAACCCTGAGAGTCCTGCAGATAGGTTTGCAAGACACAAGGCTCGAGGTGAGACCATTTTCCCAAATAGTTGAAGGTTAGCACTGTCGGCTTGTGCAGCTGCATTGCTCAGGAAAATATTGTCTAATTTATAGTACTGCATTTAATGATGGGTCTTTTTTGAATCTCTTATTTAGAAAGTTGCAATGACGGTGAAGTTAGTGCAATTCTTTTGTGATACATGTTTTCAGCGGATTTATGATGCCTTATGAAAATTATTTACAGAGGCCATCATGCCGGTGTCACAAAACACAAAAGATCTTGCAACATTTTCCTAAGTTCAGTTTAGGTTAGTATTGCGCCCTTCTGATTAGAAGGTCCACAATATTTAAATATGTATGTAGAATGTTCATATATTTCTTGTTAGTGTTTCTATTGTTGCAGAGGAACCTCCGTTGACTACTGCACTTCTGACACAACATTCACAACACCCATTATTAGTTGTACTCTTTGGAAAGTCTGGATAGTCTTGGTGTCAAGTCATTTGTTCTCCCTTACTGTCCTGGTCTAATTTTTATCTGGGTCCATCCTCTCTGCCAGTTCGTTTCCACTATTTCTTACTGTTTCATCGACATTGGTGTCGGAGGAAATTGTTGTGTGAGTTTGGGATTGGTTACCCTCTGTTCTCTTTCTATCCTAGTGGACTCTGTTGGAAGTGAGGCCCTAATGAAATCAAAATCAGGTGGAAAACTATACTCATAGAGCTATTTGCATTAGACTTTGGTCGAGGCGGATCCTGGGTGACATTTGTCTGTCAGTCTTTACCTTGTAGTAGAGTGGGGCTTATTCAGGCTTTAGGTTTGGACAGCACAGCTTGGCCTGACTGGGAGTCTACCATCGAACGGTGGGTGTTAACACAACGGTGAGTAACCATAAGCTGCCCAGAAGAAGGCATGCAAATAAATAAGATAGTTAGCATAGTTTAGCATCCATTCAGGTGACCAGACATGAACAGAGTAGGGCACAGTCTATGACTGTCCAACTAAAGAAGGAGACAGTTAAACTGCTCTCAAGAACAGAATAGGTAAACCAATAATAAATATCATCTTACAATCTAAATGTTTAGTATCAAATAGGCAAATTGCCCCAAGAATATCATTAGGAGATCAGCAGCTGGATCCTTGGGGTGGATGGATGATTATTCATTTTATAGATAATTAACATTTTATTTCAGTATGTAAGTATTTCGTGGGCTCTATTATTTATCTGTGTCTTTGAATAATGGTGAACAGTTTTGGATTTATTATATAACTATGTATCGCTTGACGCCCGCAGAGACCCTAGGTGGACTATGCGGTGAGTTAGTTAGTCTAGTCCAACTACGATGGGAGAATTTGCGCTCTCGCGGGTGCCCAATAAATGTCCGAGCACAGCTAGGCGTTTTTATGGCCAAATGGTGAAATGATGTTGATGGTGAAATGATGTTGAAATGATGTTGAATGGCACTCTGAGTTGAGGGGACTAGGCGAGTCAAGACAGGTTGAGGCGAGTGGAGACAAGTCGACTGGCCAAGCGACGAGTCGAGACGAACCGAGGCTGGTTAAGACTAGGTGACCCGGGAATGAGGGGTACTCGTGGGCCCCGCGAGACTCGAGAGACCCGGGGGTTTCGGGAGCCCGGGGGACTTGGAAGACCAGGAGGATTTGGGGGGACCCACTTGGACCCTTCCGGGGCCCTTTGAAACACCCTTGAGATCCTTTGGGACCCTTGGATAAACTTTGGGACCCGCTTGAGGCCTGTCTGAACCATGGGACCACTGCTCTCCACGCTGTAAATCCCATGCACAGAAAAATGTTTATATGTGAAATGCTTGGCTAGAACAATTAAATATTACAGTCCGCGGATTACTGGCAAGAGGGCGTGGGTCTCGTTGAGGCTGGTCGAGGGGCATGAGCCGAGTTGGTCTCGACGAGCCGAGACTGGCCGAAATGATTCGATACAAGCCGAGATGAGCTGAGACGAAGGGACCAGGTAGCTCGGGGAACCCGGGGGACTTGGGTTACCCTCCGGGATTTCCTGGGCTCTTGTGAGACCCGTGACGCCTCTGTCATCTCACTCCCACCATGATATGCTGGAGTGGAAGTTTTTGTTATAACAGTCTACATGGAAACTAGCGCAGAGAGAGAGAGCCTCATCGAGGCTGGTCAAAAGGCGTAGAGATCAGTCGAAACATGTCGAGGCGAGTCGAGTTGGTCGCGACGAGCCGAGACTGGCCAAAATGATTTGAGACAAGCCGAGATGAGCTGAGACGTTGGGTCTCGAGGGACCCGAGGAGCTCGGGAAGACCCGGGGGACTTGGGTTACACTCCGGGATTCGTCGAGCTTTATTGAGACCCATGGGATCTCTGCTTTCCCCGCCCTATCCCCTAGAAAATGAGTGCGAAATCCATAATCCGAGCAGTTTTTCTGCCCGTGACGAACCTGCCCTTACTTTCTTCTTCACGATCCACAATTTTGTCATGCATAATAATGCTAGTGAATTTGTGTTTTTTCTTCAGTGTGTGTTCGCTCGTGCGTGCACGGACCATAAGTAGTTTCTGGGATTGACCTGGTTTGCGTAGCTGTAAACCTGATGACGCGTTGCGGTTGGAGTTGATCAAATCCGTGAAGTCATTGACCTTGTACTAATTTCGACGATACTATATGTGCGCACTGGCACGCGTGCTTATTACTCTTGGAATTCTGAGTGGATGGAGGCAAGGATTCGTTTCGTCTGAGTGTTTATCTTCCCTGAATAACTAAATTGTACCTCTACTTAACTAGACCCCGTAGCTGTAAACATTGTGTTGCGTTGCTGTCGGAGCTAACTTTGTCCGTGTAGCCGTAAACCATTTACCAATCCCAACGATGATACCTATGCGCACTAGCGTGAGTAGAGTATTTGTCTGCCAATAACGGATTTTGTTCGGTCTACGGGAATTTGCACATAACATTTTACCGGGTCATTGCATGCAACCTTGAGTCAGGCAGGTGACGCGAAGGCGGTCGACGCGAAAGCGGGTGACGCAGAGGCTTGCGGCCTAGATTGGCGGTTTTTATAATTTGAACATTTTAATTTCTATTGTATTGTTATATTTATTGTATTTATATATGTGATTTCTCCTTTAGATGGTTGTAGTGGGGTATAATTGGTCACCAACTGTTGCTCGTTATATATATTTATTCGATTCTGGTATGAATAGTGTTATAGCAAGTTTTCTGGAGTGGGGTGGGGGGTGTAGGCTCGCTAGTAAAGTATATGTCTGCAAACAAAGGGATTTTGTCAAGTCTACGGTCGACGCGAAAGCGGTTGACGCGGAGGCAGGTGACGCGAAGGCTTGCGGCCTAGATTGGCAGTTTAGATCATTTGAACATTTTAATTTTATTGTATTTATATATTTATTGTATTTATATGTTTTTTCTTCTTTAGATGGTTGTAGTGGGGTATAATTGGCCAATAACTGTTGCTCGTTATGTATATTTATTCGATTCTGGTATGAATAGTGTTATAACAAGTTTTCTGGAATGGGTGGGGGTTTAAAGATCCCATAGTAAAATTTTGGATGCTCTGTGGCAAATTAGGTGAGATTGCTTAGCTGTTCTTTGTCTTAACAGTAATTTCCCTGACATGATTGATATGTTTGACTGTATGTATCGTTATATATTTATAGATGGTTTATTGTTTTCTATATATTTTTCTATACATATATGTTTTATATTCTTATCTAGTTGGGGTATAACTGACTCATTCGATAGTTGATTCGTAGCGGTTGGGGTTGGGATATTTTGTCGGTTCTGTTCATTTATCACTATATTTACTGTTAATAGGATTGGTGTGGTAGGTATGTCTTTTAACTTAATTTGCAGCCTTTGTGTGCAATCGACCCTGTATGGTACCAACCTGATATTGAATTTTAGGCAATGTTTTGTGTTTTCCATCTATTTATTTCATACGTATATAATATCTGTAGGAATAGTATGGATTATTAGTCAGGTAGTTGGCGAGTTGATGATTGTATTTTGGCTTAATGTAACATCTGCACAGAGAATCTATCTAACCCATATTGCATTATCCAGGTTTTAACTAGATATATCGGTGTTCCGTTGACGCAGTGATCCAATAGCGATAGTACCAGAACGATATTGATTTATTGTAAGATAATATGTTGTGTTATGTATTCTAAGTAACGATCGGTTGATTTATGTTGATTTTCCTAGGATTTTTAAGATATTTTAGTTATGCATCTTCCATATAGCATACTATTTCATGCATAATTGGTAGGTTGTTGCATCATGGTGGTATTGTATATGTATATATGGCATTATGTTTCGTTAAACGTGGTTACTTTAGTTAAAGAGACGTAAATTTAACCCTGTTTTGGACTGAGTTGAGGCTAATTTCATCAGATTTTTTTATGTACTATACCGTATTTGTGTAGAAGTATTCCACATCATTTACTATTGAATTCAGTTATGTTGTTCGCATGTCTTGGTATCTTATTCACATTAGTTGTTTGTTTGGTTACATGTTAGTTTTTCCTCGTTCATCACGGTTTTTAATGTATGTTTTGGGTATGGTAGAGAATCAATCTTATTTATTCTTACATCCTGGTATATATGTATGACGTGCTTATATAGATTTAGAAGATCCCATTTGTTACAAAACTCGATCTTGCTGTTAGGTTATTGTTTGTTCATTGTAGGACCATTCTTCAATATTTAGGAGGAGTCAGAGATTCCTCAGGCAAAAACCTCGTTCTGTTTATGACTATTTGTGTAAGTAGACCGAATTACTATGATTGATACCCTTAGTGTATTACAAATTTAATGTGAAATATAACAGATTAGAGAATCTTATTTAACTATTTTTTATAGTTATTATTGTTGCTGTACATTTTTTCCACGATAATCATAGGAATGTATGTTTAAGAGGTGTAAGTCCGTACTGCATCTCTGTGTAATTTTCTAATTGAACCCTAGCAAGCGTATAGTTTAACGTTTTGGAAGACGATTCACTAGATGGTGGGGTCCTGGTGTAGAGGTGGTTTACACTCTTTGGCGGTCATTTGGACTTCGTCCAAGTTCAACGTGAATTATGTACGTTCTTGTAGACGTCGATCTCAAGTTCCATAGATTTGTCAGAGAGGTTATCCAACAAGCTGCTGTTCGTTGTTGTGATTTACTCAAATCATCAGTGAACAGAAGCCCAGCTTTTGATGGCCATACTCTTTGAGACTCATGTCAGCCTCATTGTTGACCACTGTACCTGTGTATAGAATCTTGGCTATATCCAGGATGTGACTTTGCTCGATGTTGTTCAGAGACGATGGAATAAACAGATGCATCGCACGTCCTAAATTTGTATCGTGTCTGGGTGTTACCTCTAAATTTGTTATATATCAGTGGTGGATTGCTGAGAAGTGACCTAGTAAAGCATTATAGAGTTCGTTGTTACGATACAGTGGTGCTTGGATTTTGTAATGCTTGAGGCATACCATAAGTTAAGTCTAGGCAATTTGTTATAGATTTGAAGAGGGATCGTAGTAAATATAACATTATTCGCATTAACTCAGTGCTAAATGTCAGATATTTTTAGTATGGCTTATACGTTAGTATATGATCTTAGTCATGGACCAGATCACGTAGGATATTGGAGTAGGGTTTATCATCTGGGTGTGGTAGGATACACCATATATGATAGTCAATCATTGTCGGTTAGGGTAGAGTAAAGATTCTTATTAAGCTATTTTATAGTTGTTGTTATATGTTTCTATTAGTTTTTAGAGGAATATATCTAAATCAGGCAAAAATTCGCATATTTTCATGGAATGTTGGGTATAAAATACGCATAATTGGATGTCATGATCCAAAATATTGACATGTTCTACCTCTTGACTCCGGTTCCATGTAGTCGTGGAGAGCTGATCTATTTGTTTTGTGTAGAGTGTTAGTGTTAAAATTCTTCAATAATTTAATGAACATCTCAATTTTTTTATCCGCTCGCATGTCTTTACTAGATGCTCATCATCGCATGTCTTTTATAAATGGTTGTAAGACGTTTGCAGTTTATACAATGAGAAGTTATTGATTAATTCAGGCTTTGTTATGAGATTGCATTCCAATTCAGAATATCTGTTTTATTTTGAGCATTCTCAATATCCACTGCTGCATTTTTTCACTAATGGCTTGTGATAATGCCCGTAAACCTAACTCATCCTAACCTAATCTAACCAAATATTAGTTTTTCCCCCGATTTCATACTCATGTTAGGTATTTCGTCATTGATTTGAGCTTTATTCTTATCAAATCTATCCACTTGACTCTATAGTTTTAGCAATCTTTAGCATATTGTGTACCTTCATATATTTATATTTTTTCACTTCGCTTGTTACAAGTCCAGTAATATCGACCAGTTTCAAGTAATATTAGGTCATCGCTCGTTCGTAGACTGTAGAGTTTAAAACGTTTATGTAAGCTTCCCGCATACGTCAGTGATGGTTACGGGTTTTAAAGCGTTAACAAGTTTCATGTACGGTTTTACTGTTAGAATAAGATTATTTTATAGTGTTGGATGTGTTGCTTTTACCATTTTTGTCTATTATAATGTATATTGAATAAATCCACTCTAACATATTTACTACAAGTATGTTATGTAAGGTAAGGATATACACCATGTCTAGGGTACATAATTAGCGAAATATATATATCAATGTACGACGACAAAGATCAAATATCAATGAATGCAAAAAGAGTTCCATACACTGCCAAGTACATTAATACCTGGGCGACCTAACCTTTTCTAACCAATAGTCATGTATTTTTATTCAAATTTGATGCTTACGTATGAAATTGTTGTGTATGATACTCTCCACTTGGGCTGTATATTTCGAAGAGGCAAATTGCCTCTTTGAAAATTGCGATTTAATACATTTCTCCAAATTGCGGTTTAATACATTTCTCCAAATTTATCCAGCAAATATCCTTTTGCAGATATTTAGATTCCAGAATTTTTGTCGATTTCTCAGTTACATGTTTGGACGAGACTCAGCAGGTAGGATTCAAGAGAACTAATGCACTGCAATGTTACAATTTTTAATGTGGAACAGTTTCACGCGATATTAGGTTCAAAGATCTAAACACCCTAACCAACTTAACCAATAATTATATATTTTCATTCAAGTTTGATGATTATGTATGATATTTAGTCATTATTTTATGCGATGTGCATATCAAATCCCCTCCACACGGCTTTATTTTACGTAGCATTTTTTTAATGACACACCAGGTATACACATATACTTTTACATGCATATGCAGGGCGGTTAGCCTTACTGTGTCGGCACATGTGTCGACACCATGCAGGCATTTGCACACACTTTGTGCAAAAAGGGTCACCATACACTGCCAGATGCATCAATATCTAGGCTACCTAACCTAACCTAACCAACTTAACTATGAATTATGTGTCATCGTTCGAGTTTTTTTCCTGCTTACGTATGATACTTTTTCATTGATTTATGATATATTCATATCAAATCCCTCCACATGTCTCTACATTTTAATCTATCATTTGCAGTTTTGATATATACTTTCAATTTCGATTTACCAAATTTCATAGATTTTCCTATGCAAATTACATCGTTTTGTTTTAATTGTTATACCTTTTCTCATATGATTCTTGATTTTACATGTTATTCACACCAATCAAAACCTAACCTTACCTATGTACGGTATTCAGTCATTGTTACAAACATATGAAGCCCCCCAAACGACTATAAATATCACTTTAACATATATGTTATTTATTTCGTTGTCACTCTCAACCCATATTTGTTAGCAGAGAGGACCCGTTCTCGAACTTGGATGGTTTGAATGTTACAAGTATTTCATAATATTTTTTATTTGACACAGCTCTTCATCGCTTTAACATGTTATTCACACCCATCATAACCCTAACCTAACCTTATGTATGGTATTCAGTCATTGATATATACATGTGAACACCTCCAGGCGACTCTAAATATCACATTAACATACATGCTATTTATTTTGTTGTCACTTTCAACCCAAATTAGTTAGCAGAGAAGCCCCATTTTCAAACTTGGATGGTTTGAATGCTACAAGTAATTCAAATTTGTATCCAGTTACGTACAAACCGACGCATGGTCTCACACTATGTTTTCCTTATTTTACTTCAATATCTTCACTTGGCTTGATAACTTTTGACGACTTACATCTCTGATTTGCCTTTTATTTCCTATATTTTTCATATTCATGACGATGACTTCGTTTCAAGATCTGATCGGACTCTGATTTATATCCTACCATTCTGTAAAACATCTAGATCATATATCTCGAGATGGGTTATGGCATTATTTCACGCCTTGAAACATATTCTCCTACTGATTTCGACAATTCGATGTTACCTCCGACGGACACGAAGTTTGCAATTCTTTGCTTAATCTTTGAGTTTAGGATAATGTAATCATTTCATTGAGGCTTTACATACTTTTATTATTACTTATTGGCATTATTTACAGACCTTAATGGCATCATCAATGACATCTACCACGGTTTTTGATTCGAAACAGCATGGTTTATACATCCAACTATACCCATTATCAATATATTTCAGTTTCCTCTCAATATCTTTCATATCCTCTATCATAGCTTTGATGCGAATACCGAAGGCTGTTCCGTTCCCGTGGGTCCACAAATGTATTTCTTTTTCTTCTTGAACCTTAACTATACGATTATTCTCCAGTTGAAAGTCATTCTGAAATTCATAATTGAGAAATGTTGCATCCGATCCATATTTTTTTTGTCACTAGGTATAATTTTTTTTCCGCTACATCAGCTTTATTACAGGCTTGATGATGATTTTTCCATGTGGATCATATCGATTTCGAGATTTGCTTTCTTAGTTCCCATAATCTTTGTTACATACGACTGTAACACGTCGACATCAGTTACATAACGCCGACTTCATTTTACCTGCATCCATATATGAATGATATCTCCCACTCTTTTGATTCTTGTTTCACCCATTCCGAGATAGCTGATATTTCCAACACTAGTCAATATTTGTTTGATTCGACTCATATCATCTTCGGAGATTTCTTCTTCCAACACTTGTAAATAAATTTTGAGACACGAATATTCATTTTTGTTTATTCTATGACGAAACGTGTGTCTACGCTATGATCTCAACGTAACACTGACTCAATTCTCGGTATGCAGGTAGCTATTATAGTTGGTTACATGTTGTTTTTCACAAAACATTTGGCCTAACATTGCTCGCCTGGGTCATCAACTGTGTGATTGTATGTATGTGTATAGGGGTGTGTACGTATGTGCATGTGTATGTTCATGCGTATGTACGTGTTTCACGAGTTTTAAAAATAGTATAACAAAAACTTGAAATTCAAAATTTAGATCAAATTTTAAATTTTCGAGGGAAAACACCGTACTAAATTACCCAAGTTATCACTTCAATAGACCGACTTGGCTCTGTCATCCCTCGAAAATTTCAAATTTGAACTAAATTTTAAATTTTCAGTTTTTGTTATACCAAGACATGCGAACAACATAACTGAATCCTATAGTAAATGATGTGGAATACTTTTACGCAAATACGGTATAGTACATAAAATAATCTGATGAAATTAGCGTCAACTCAGACCATAACAGGGTTAAATTAACATCTCTTTAACTAACGTAAACACGGCTTAATCGTAACAAAATGGCATATATATACATATAAAATACCACTATGATGCAACAACCTACCAATTATGCATGGAATAGTATGCTATTTGGAAGATGCATACCTGAAATATCCTAAATATCCTATAAAAATCAACATGATTCAACCGATCGTTACTAAGAATACATAACACAATATATTATCTTACAATAAATCAATATCGTTCAGGTACTCTCGCGATTGGAACACCGCGTCAATGGAACACCGATATATCTGGTTAAAACCTGGAAAATGCTTTTTGGGTTAGATAGATTCTCTGTGCAGATGTTGCATCAAGCCAAAATACAAACATCAATTCGCCAACCACCTGACAAATAAACCATACTATTCGTATAGATATTATATACATATGAAATAAATTGATGGAAAACACAAAACATTGCCTAAAATTCAATATCAGGTTGGTACCATACAGGGTCGATCGCACACTAAGGCTGCAAATTGAGTTATAAGA
>SDVV010017715.1:0-13927 GCA_016164225.1 Gammarus roeselii
ATATGTATATATAACCTAATAACATACCATATGAATAATCCGAAAGCCGTCCGTCCATCCGTCAGAAATGAGTCACCCGTTAGCGGCCTCCCTGACTCCGGTCGCGAAAACTCCGTAGAGTGAAAAGTATCTCTATTAAACCCTATTTTATTCCTTCACAGGGCACGCTTCGTGGTACTTATAGCTTTTTCCAACCTTGACCTTTTTGTTGCCACTCAACACTTCTACTCTGTTGCCATCTTCCTAGCACCTGATTTTGGAAGTGACCATCTTTCTGTACTCCTCTCCTCTCGTAATCGCACCTATCCACGCCTTTTCTTTCGCTCTCGTTGGAACTTCAACAATGTGCCTGCCACAACATGGGATGCATGGGCAGCAGATTTGGCCTCCTCATGCATTGAAAGTTCAGATACTGCAACAACAACATACAGTTCTTTTGAAACTGCGGTTCTGACTACTGCAAATAAATATTTTCTCCTTAGATCCTCCTCTACCCCAAGTCGCCAGGGGAATCCCTGGTGGAATGCAACTTGCGAGCAGGCTGTCAACAATCGCCGCAAAGCTATTCACCTACTTAGTCGTTTGCCTACCACAGTAAACAGAACTGCTCCTAATAAATTCACAGCAATAGCAGTTAATACGCTTTTGACAGAAAATAAGACTTCTTGGAATGCTGCACCCCATCTGCCCAGTTATGGAAGATGTTTCGATCAATCCCTGGACGACCCCCCTCCCTCTGCCTTTACTCTTTCCTCTGGTACCTCTCCTCTTTCATCCACCGAAGCTGCAAATGCGATAGCTTCATGCTTTTCTCTTTCTTTCTCTCATGTCCACCTCTTTACAGAACCTGACTCAGCGTATTTGAGTGATAAACTTAACTCAAATGAAGATGACACTCTCAATCACCGCTTCCTCTCTCTCTCAGCTGTGCTATGTTCTTCCCAAGCTTTCATCCCACTCTTCTCCTAGTTCCGACATTCTTCACAACCAGTTTCTCTCTCACCTCCCTTGGACCCATCACCATGCTTTCTTGAACGTTTTCAACCTTTCCTTCCGTACTGCTGATATTCCCCCAGCTTGGAGATCCTCCCAAATTGTCCCGGTTCCAAAGCCCGGCAAAGACCCCACCACAGTACCTGCCTACAGGCCCATATTTTTGCTCTCCTGTGTTGGAAAGCTCATCGAGAGGCTTCTAGCTGCCCATCTCATGTGGTATCTGGAGAGGAATAATACTTTTATCCTACATCAATTTGGGTTTGAACATGACATTCAATAGGCTCTCCGAACACAACAAATAGTTCTTGCAGTCTTCTTTGATCTCTCTGGTGCCTTTGCTTCCCATCAGGCAATCTTGTTCAAACTGGCATCACATGTGGTGTCTGGCCGTCTCCTTCGGTAGATCTCCAGCTTCTTCATAGACCGTTCTTTCTCTGTCTCTTCAGCCTCTTCTCAGGCTCATCTGATTATTTCTGGGGTCCCACAAGGGGCCATCGTCTCTCCCCTTCTCCTCAATATACTACTGTCTGACCTACCTTCCTCTCCAGTTGTCACAACCTCAATTTATGCTGATGACATAACTATGTTTGTTACTGCTGACTCGGCTTATTCTACCCAAGCACTCCTACAGGCTGCTATCGAAAACTTTGCTCTTAGGGCGCACCGCTAAGGTCTACTCATCAACCCCCAAAAGTCCAGCACTTCGTTTTTTACCCTTAAACGCTGAGTTCCCACTTGTCCACCACTTAACATCTCTGGTGTACCCATCCCATATTTCCAGCACCAAAAACTGCTTGGCATAATATTTGACTCTCCTCGTTTGACTTGGCATCCGTACATTGACTTCCTGCGGATCCGTTGTCGAGAGCAGCTCAATATAATTCATGTGCTTGCTGGATCACGGTATGAGGGCTCGCACCCTAAACTTCTACTCTTCTATCTGGCATATATCAGAGGTCTTACTGACTATGGTCTACTCCTTTACTCGTCTGCCTCTCCCTCTATTCTCGCTCGAATTGATGTGATTCACTCAACTGCTGCTCGTCTTCTCATTGGCATTTGGCGCTCTACCGCTTTAGCCTCTCTCTACTGTGGAGCTGGACTATTACCACCTGTTTTATACTGTGAGGAACGCTGCAGCCGGTTTCTTCTCCAGCTTCTTTTCCGTCCTGCTGATCATCCATGCCATGCTCTTTAACGCAGCGACCATTTCCTCACCTCAATCCCCTTCTCAGGTCGCCATCACGTATCCCTCTTCTTTACAGAGCATGTCGTCTGTTCCTATTTCATAGCTTCACTCTCCCTCCCTCTTCCCCTCAGGAAATTTTCTCAGTTCTCCCTCTCTGGTTCCCTTATCTTTCAATTATCCACACCACCTTCCACACTGCTGCCATAGGTGCAGTAGAAGGTAGTGCTCCAGCACTCTTCGGTGACCTCTGTTCTTCCGACCCGATTATCTCGCTATCTACGCTGATGGCTCAGTGATGGCCGAAAATGCAACCTGTGTCGGGGTGGGTGTAGTTGCTCCTCATAGTAATGCAAAGTTGTCTTATCGTCTTCTTGCAGGTCACACAATTCTTGCTGCTGAACTCTCTGGGATCCTGCAAGCACTGATCTTCCTATTCTCACAGCAGGCTACCACCCCTGTTGTCATTTTCATTGACAGCTTTCCGCCTTCTTCCTCTTGTCCTCCTCAAGGCTTTCTTCCTATGGCTCCCTTGTTCTTGCAATTCATAGACATCTTCTTCTATTTCCCCTCCGCCGTGTGCAACTTCAATGGATTCCAGTCCATTGTTCCATTCCTGGCGATGAGGCCGCAGATGCAGCTGTTAAGAAAGCAGCAACCTCCAACCTTCCTGTTCATGAGCTACCTTTCTCCCTGGCTGAGCATCGCTCCAATTTTTCTTCCTTAGTTTGGTCTTACTGCAGGTCAGGTGGACTGCTATTCGAGGTCAGCACCCTCTAGGTATCCACAAACCCCTTGTGCGCCCTTGGGCCTTGCAGGGGACACAGTCACGATTTTTTGTAACTTTTTGCTAGGTTCAGACTGGGTACTGCTCCCTTAAATAAACCACTTCATAAAATCCGTCAGATTGACTCCCCAGACTGCCTTAACTGTCATTCAGATGAAACGGTGTATCATTAATTTTTTGTCGGCCCCCACTACCTCGCTGCCCGGCGCCATCTACTTGTCAGCCCGCGTGCTCAGGGGTAGCTAGCACCTAGTCTCTCTTTACTTCTCAGTGGCCAACCCGGTGATCCTGCTGCCACTCTTCTCATCTTCAAGGTTGTGGAGACGTACATTCATCTTCAAGGTTGTGGAGACGTACATTGGCTCCACGCACCGCTTCGACCGTCCGTGAGGTGGCGCACTCCGCCATAGCTGGTCTCGGAGTAAATTGACTCCGGTCAAGAAGCCTCGTGAAGAGAAGAAGTTACAAGTTTACAAGTTACAATGTGACTTGCAGGTCGTGCGTAAGGTGACATAAATTGTGTGTGATTGACATATAATACGTACAAGCGGATTTGTTTCATCATTACAAGCAATAGATTTGAAACTGTTGAAAACAAATGTGATATTTATCACATTATGCCACGGCAACTGTGGTTTTGAAGAGTACGCAATTAATGCCAACACATATACTTGTATAACTGTCCATGCACCGCCAGTGATGCATTGATGGACTGGTGTAGTTTGCTAAGGTGGAAAGATGCCATATACACTACCTATCTTTGAACTTAATTATAAATGAAACTATCAAAACATATTCTCCAATCGTTTAATGGAAAAGTTTGCCCTCATCCCCCCATCCTCGCGTTAACAGTGTGCGGCCATCTTGATTGAATGTTACTTGCAGGTCGTGCGTAAGGTGACTAAAAAAATTTAAGTTGAAGACAGATTTAACTGATGCTGTAGACTATATTTCTACTATTCGCGAATTCTCTGAGAATAAACTAGCACCTCCTACAATCTAGCTTATTATTTATACAGAAATATCAATTGACACGGTTTTTAATTATTACATAAGCGATTGAAACGATTCAAACAAGCAAAATTGATGGGGAAAAATATTAATATTGTGAAAGTGTCTAGAACACCAACCAGTGTGGAATAATGGTCTGCAAGTTCAAATCATTGTTGGTGGTTTGGGCTACTTACTAATATAGAACCGCAACTAATACCTTTGATACCGCCGTATCTTCGATATGCACCGTGCCATATATCAATCCGGACAAATTTCATGACATTTTATTTCATGGATTGAGAAGTGCAAACTTTCCTTTATAGGCAGTTTTAGTACTATCCATGTGTGCTTTTGACGATGTACGCATTGGCGATTTTGATGCTCCCCATGGGTGGCTAGGACCCATCCAACTATATAACTTGATTTTACATGTATCATGGGGCTTGTGGCCAATAAGTGATTGAAGGTTCCCCATCATTCCTCCCAGTTTTCCATAATATGTTGATAAATACAGAGGGAATAAAAAAAATCCTCCGTAATCATATATATCAGTGTACCAAGCTACCAACTCCCCAATTCTGCTAAGATGAGTCTCCAGCCTTGACCAAGTCTGTATCTTACCTATGTTAATAAAATGTGAACTACTCCAATTCTGTAATGTCAGCATCAAGTATTTTTAGTATATGAATAGATTTTTTGGCCAAAATCTCCCGTAGATTCTAAATGGAAGACAATATCGTCTCTGGACGCTCGTATAGAAAAAAAAGTGTTGGTTGTCAACAACATTTTGTCAAATTCTACCGAAAGAACTTGACCTAGGTTCCAGCCTTCCAAGATGGGCCATGTTGTTGACTGAAAAATATCTAATTAGGTTTTGAGGAGTCTGTAGCTGAGAATAGTAAACCAATAATAGCAATAAACGTCTATGAAATAATTTAATTGGTCGGCCAGCTGTTGGTCCTATCTGCCTGCAAGTGGGTACATGAAAAGGATCCTGACAGGATGTGTGAAGTCTTGTTTGTCTCTTTCATACAAGTTTTTGTCAGCGCAGCTTCTACACACCCAGACTTTTTCCAGTAGTTTGTCGGGAAAGTGTCTGATGTTGATTATTCTAGGGGGTGGGGTTGAGCACAATTTCTTTGGTCTTTATCCTAGTTCCAGAGTGGGTCCAGATGACTTTCACCTGCATCTGCTGAGAAGCTGTGCTGGTGAGCTCTTTCTCCCTCTGGTGCATTAAACATATTTTCAAAATTCAATGAGGACAAGAACTGTCCCTGAACGATGAAGCAACTATATATCAAATAGCTCAATTTGAGGCTACTTAGGAGATTCTCACCTGATCTGTCAGTTTAAGAAGGGGTAGTCATGAAGTAGTTATAGAACAGGTTAATGTGAATGCACATAGCATCAGAAAATTATGCATAAATTATGAATCATAGCAGTGTAACACATAACTGCATGCAGTTTTGTGTGTCCCAGCATAACGGAGCAAAATTGATTTGCATCCCAGGATCCTGATAAATTGAATTTTGTATTGCGTCGACAGGGGTTTCTCACCATGGCGGTCTGAAAATTATTCAATACAACTGCAAGGTTGTAGTTTAGCTAGCCGTATCCAAACAATCTTCATAAATACATACGCATTATTCATGAGACTCATGGAATAATAATAAAATTATCATCATACCTCTTATCAGAAACGGCTCACTTATAGTGAGTAATATCTTCCACCTGAACAATCCCGATATGAGAAAGCGAATCCACACACCCAACGAACTTCGCAATGAAGGACGTGCGCGGACATCTGGAGAGCAAGAAGGAAACACAAATTTTAGCATATGATCTCAAATACCAACTCTCGGAGTCAATGAAAACATATTTAGCAAATATCATGATCTACCATGCATAATCTTTCATTATTCTATCGGATCGGCTCTCAGAAGTCGACCAATTAAAAGTAAGCAAATACACGCTCCTAAAACGAGAACCTTAGCTAATATCAGAAAATCCATCAAGGTTTCGGTTTTTATTTGCTGAGAAGATTTAATCTGCGTTCCCCACAATATTGAATATGGGCAACGTATAAGTACGCGTAAACTCGGGCGACCTCCGTTACCACACAAATATAATGGTGGAACCTGAGACTTGTATCCACACTGACACTCAAATATTCATATGCAGAGACAAACTTAAATGATCTTCATTGGTGGAAGTACTGGTTAACTGGAACCAGAGCATGAAAAACAATGCGACCTCTATATACGCACAGCACAACACACTGGTCTGGATTCGCGGCAAGACTCCAGGACCCTGCAACAGAGCTAGTCAGCTGCATCCAACCCACTTTGGAGTGCCTGGAAACCTTGATGAGCTGGCTGCAAATGCTGTGACCTTTTGCAAAAATATCACTAGAGATGAAATGGATATAGATGAATATCAGCAACAGTCCAAGAACGTAGCCCTACGGAACAAAACGACTCACCAAATGAGCTGTTTACGCTCCTATTCATACAAGCACTCATCATTTTGCCGAAGAGAATTGCTGAGCGCCTGGCCAACAGATAATTACAAACACCCTAGACTCCAGATAAGAGACCGACCTCATTGATTGTTCTTATAAAAGTAGGCATAATGATATTCACATGCAATATATCCTTGTTCAATCCTCCTCCAGAAATCACCATATGTCAGTACATACAGGTTCTCAGTGCTACGGCTACTTGGAAAATCATACTAATGAGATGACAAAATATTGTTTCTCTAAAGATACTCAGTCAGCCGGGATACAACTATTTTTTCCGTTGATTTGCAGCAAACCGATCTCCAACATACAGGTCAGTAATTCAGAGGATCAGTATAAGACATAACCTCAAAAGTTGGAACTATCAATTTGCTCCATTGTTCAGGGATAGTTCCTGTCCTCTTTGAGTTTTGAAAATATGTGCAATGCACCAGAGGGAGAAAGAGCTCACCAGCACAGCTTCTCAGCAGATGCAGGTGAAAGTCATGTGGACACACTCTGGAACTGGGATAAAGACCAAAGAAAATGTGCTCAACCCCACCCCTAGAATAATCAACAGACACATTCCCGGCAAACTACTGGAAAGAGTCTGGGTTTGTAAGAGCTGCGCTGACAAGAACTTCTCTGAAAGGGACAAACAAGACTTCACACATCCTGTCAGGATCTTTTTCATGTACCCACTTGCAGGCAGAGAGGACCAACAGCTGGCGACCAATTAAATTATTTCATAGACGTTTATTGCTATTATTGGTTTACTATTCTCAGCTACAGACTTCTCAAAACTTAATTAGATATTTCTTAGTCAACAACATGGCCAATCTTGAAAGGCTGGAACCTAGGTCAATTTTTTTCTGTAGAATTTGACAGATTGTTGTTGACAACCAACACTTTTTTGCTATACGAGCGTCCGGAGACGATATTGTCTTCCATTTAGAATCTCAGGGAGATTCTGGCCAAAAAAACTAATCATATACTAAAAATACTTGACACGAAATGCGGACATTACAGAATTGGAATAGTTCTCATTTTACTAACATAGGTAAGATAAAGACTTGGTCAAGGCTGGAGACTCATCTTAGCAGAATTGGGGAGTTGGTAGCTTGGTACACTGATATTTGTGATTACGGAGGAATTTTTTTGTTCCCTCTTATTTAGTGGTCGCAGGCCTAGAGGTAGACCGAAGTTTGGGTGGATGGATGGTCTGAAGCAGGCGTTGGGAAGGAGAGACATGAATGTGGAGGTGGCGAGAGAGCGTGCAATGAACAGGCGTGAGTGGAGAATGATTGTGAATGGTTGATTTTGAAGCTGCTCTGATGTGCTTTCCCGCCCTTGGCATCCCGCTGTCGGGATGGTCGTGGGTGGGGGGCCCAGATATTATGACGCGGCGGGGGTAAACCAGTGAAAACTGTCGGGCCCTGCTGCTGACGACGGTTCCGCGGACTGCACTCGGGACCCAGAGTGTAAGTTGAGGGGCTACCGGCCGAACCCTTTAGCACAAAAGGGCTAAGTTGTGTGAGTGTGAGCGTATGAGGGTGTGAGGTGCGCCTTGCCGTCGGCCACCCCCCTTTCTGGGGGATGCGGCCTAGTGTCTGTATCTGTATCTGTATCTTTATTTATCAACATATTATGGAGAACTGGGAGGAATGATGGGGAACCTTCAATCACTTATTGGCCACAAGCCCCTTGATACATGTTAATTCAAGTTATATAGATGGATGGGTCGTAGCCACCCATGGGGAGCATCAAAATCGCCTATGCGTAGATCGTCAAAAGCACACATGGATAGTACCAAAACTGCCCGTAAAGGGAAGTTTGCACTTCTCAATCCATCAAATAAAATCTCATGAAATTTGTCCGGTTGCCTGAGGAGTACTTGAAGAAGTTCCAGGGTCACGAGGTAGTCAGTTTGAGATAGATGACTAGCAACAAGCTTACGATCTGCTCGTTTTCAGTTTATGAGATGTTCCGAGCCAGTCAAGAGATTTTTTGTGTAGGGCGAAACATCGCCCAAGGTAATCTTTTTGTGATGTAGCAGTAGCGGTAGCTCATCTGTTTTTCTCGCAACTTCATCGCTGACTTGGGCATTCACGCAGACAATGTACGTATACTCGCCAGAACAGTCTGTGTTTACCAAGTCGAATGCTTGAATTTCTTCAGGTGTGAGCTCGAGGATTCACCAGTGATGAGGGGTTTGCTCGAGCATCCATCATAAAGACTGTTAAAGTTCCACATTCCTGCTGAAGACACGGATAATATAGGGTCGTAATCTTTGCATCGGGGATTGTTAATCTTGGTAAGACCTTTTGTCAACGTCACGAATCCGCTTGGTGTATTCATGACAATCAAGTGCAGGAGATCGATTTCGTTGACCAGCGCCAGTTTCATCTTTCCTTCGTAGAGGGCGCCTTGCATTGCAAAGCCAGGGACGCTCACCAAATGGACGGGGTCGAGGGTAAAGTCGCTTGTCATGGTCTCCCTAACCTTTTGGAAAACTTCGGTCAGCAGCAGCGTGTCGATGAGCAGGTATATGATCATGTAGTCACGCAATGTCCTACAGTTTGCTGCATGCCACATTTCGATCACTTCAGCATAATCAGAGTCCAATATTCCTTTGCCTCGAAGTTGACTGTAGAAGGCTTGTTGCGATGGGATGTCAGTTTGATCCAGTACAGAATCCGATGTGATAGCTTCGTAGCAAAAATGTCCTTTTCGTGTAGCGAGGTCTAGAACCTTGTCACTGTAACCGAGACTTGTGAGATGGGATTTGAGGAGTGACATGTCATAGCCACTATCTTTAAGATTTTTGGCTGAACTATCTAAAGTTGGGTTCATGAACGAGAACGAGTCGATGTACTTGTCACCGTACTTGCTCGTGGCATCGTTCAAGGAGACAGAGATGCTGAACATTTTATCTGATTGTTTTGCCAAAACTTTTATTTTGGAAAAGTTTTTACCGTCCAATCCTCTTAAAATGAATCTCATATCGTAGGCCGATGCATTGTGAGCAATGCATGGCATGAACCTGAGTTTCTCCAATATTCGTACGTTACAATTAAAACAAAAAGCCCCAATGTAGTTTCCTGTCATCACTTCTTTATTGAGGCCGAAGACCCCCTCCACGTAATGGTTATGATGACGTACTCGTCGTTTACCATTTTCTCCTTAGGCGTTTCCGCAGCATTCACATGTTTTGCTTGCGCAATTTTTTTTACGTCCTGTGTGGTGAGGACGGGGATAGGGAACAATGGTAATGTTGACATGAATTCATTATGATCCAGCAACATATTCTTAACAAGGTGTGTTTCCATCTCCTCAAGGGGAACTGTAGTTGAATCGACTACTTTGTGCTTTACAATTTTCCCGTCATTATCCACTTGAGGATAACTGTACATGCACATCAGTCATAATAACAAACAACAGGATGTTTCATTGTCGCGTGCATGGCTGAGAATTTATATATCTCGCCTTCTTCAGGCATACCGATGTTTTGCAAGCCTGTAGTGGACGAGAACACAATTATACGTGACCACCTTTTTTGCTTTCGTGCATACCCTGCATGCAGAAGGGACAAAAAATGAACTGCTACATCTCCCATTCCTAAATGTACGCATAAATGTTGAGAAACATGGTATGAGTGCAACATGATTAGCATCTAAGATTTGCACAAAGTGGATCGTGCGCTCCTCACTGGCCTCTAAACTGCCTCTGTATACACTGACCAGCCCATAACCTTCCTCCTCTTTTGTGAGCTGATATAGTCTAATGTTGATATCACAATCTTTTTCTATACTTCGTAAATCTTCTAAAGCCACAGGTGTGTTCAATGGAAGATTTGGAAGGTGAAATATGTGTTTTTGTATGGGAGATATGCACGCTCCGCTAGTCGTTTGAAAATCGAGAGATTTATTTCCTGCTTCAAGGGGAAATGGGCAATCATGCTTGTCAATAAACAATTATTGTTTTTTGTCTTGATATTGGTAATATGGTACCTGCCTGGACAATTTGTGGGCCAAGAAATGTAACTACCCATTCGTTTTGTTCCTTTAGCCCCTGTCTTGTAGAATTTTAGCTCAACAGCGGTTACTGTATTAATGCTCCATCCACTACCTTCATGCTCCTGTATTTCTAATTTATTTTGTAAATGTACCCCGAGATCCTCAATCATTCACTTAAATCCACTGTTTTTTTTAGCTGGACCGCTTTTGTGTTTAATATCTAGTCCTTGTTATCTATAGATGCATCCTCCATTGTTTTTCCCATTTTAACCTTCACGGTACATTGGAGTCTTTGGAATGTTCCTAATTTGGTTTCAATGTGCTTCACTAATTCTTTACATCCTAATGTTTTCATGGATGATATGTTGACGTGTTCAGTGATTGGGATAAATGCCGATGTTACGAAATGGTGGTCTAAAATACCTTCAGAGGTTGGTGGGTGAAATATAGCCTCACCCGAATCATCCACAGCATTATCCGAATCTGGTTCCGGATCAATAGTAGACAAGTCCTGAATCAAGGAGGGGTCATCAGTAGATAGCTCAACAGGACACGGTGCCAACGCATCAGTAGATGGCTCAACAGGACACGGTGTCAACGTATCAGTAGATGGCTCAACAGGACACGGTGCCAACGCATCAGTAGACGGTTCAACAGGACGCGGTGCCAACGCATCAGTAGACGGTTCAACAAGAGACATCGCCAAACCATCAGTAGACGGTTCAACAGGAGACATCGCCAAACCAGCAGTAGACTGAGCGACGAATGGATCATCAGTGCCCTGAACTCCGGCTAGTTCCGGAGCAGAAGACTGAACTCCGCGTTGTTCCGGTAGGGAGGCAGAATCGCGTTGCGGGTTTCCGCTAGAGTTCGCCTAGAGTTCATTTCGAGTTTCTAAACATAAACTACAATCCTGGATATGATACAGATCTTTCATACTCTAACTCCGAGCCTCGTGGACTTAAACGCTTATTGGAACAAGCCGAAAATTAATCACGACCTGAACCAAAATATGAAATGGTAGATTCCTCAACCAATACTTTCTACTCCGGTGCTCAACAATACGAAGACACGACACAGGATCAAGACGGACAGCTCCATTCTATTGATGTAATAAACCGCCATAACCCTCCCCAGGATCAAGGGACAATGCTAAAATATTTGATACTTCAGACAAAGCCTACATTGGAGCGTCAGAATATACCTTTGGATCATTCCTCATAGTTTCTGACGACATCGCAGAAGGCCCAAACCGACTTTTATTTATGTAAATTATCCACGCATTATAATAGTAAGCAAGAACTGTATTAAATGTACTACTTTATTCAATAAATATAATTACAAATTACTTTGTATATACTAACCTTTGCAATGCATCATGCCCGACTTGGTACAAGTCAGATTCTGTAATCGAAGTCTGTTGCTGGTTATTTCCATAGAAATGTGATTGTTGCGATTGATGATCGATCCATGATTGGTGCGGGTTAAACGAATGGTGTGATGTTCTCCAAAAAGGAAAGCGCTAGTGTTGAGGGTTCCATAAGGTACTGCAAGACGGTTGTTTGTACAACGAGCGTACATATTAAAACGCGCCCTGCCAGTGTTGACCATTCCAAGGTTGTTGGGTTTGCTATGAATACTCAAACCAAGGTTGTTGCGCTTGATGATGAAACAAAGATTGATACGGTTGATAACCGATCCAAGGATGTATCTGGCGCACATGAAACTGTCATTGATGAGGATTCATCTAAAACTGGTGCGGATACCACACGTCCTGATGTTCCGCTTGCGGGTATTGATTAAACGTATTTGCATCGTTATCTGAAGACGACGCAGCATTGCCCAGACTGAAGACGAAGGATAAAAATAACGTATTATGAAAGATTCTTTATTATTTAAAAATAAACTTCACCCATAAAAAAACTATTGACAATTATCGATAATAATCGTAGGTTAGGTTATTGTTTTTGATATATATCAGCGTTACAACGAGGGAGGGTTGGGGTGGAAGCTCTAATCGGTAACCCCATCTGATCTTCGAAAAATACTAACGTTAGATCCATTGAAGGATCAAGGTTGTTATTCTCGTCGCGGAATACGTCAGACACATCCAATATTTCCCCAATTATGGTTAAAGGAGGCTCAAAGACGCTATTCAAGATATCATTCATGATGTATCTATCATTCATAATGTGTTCCATCTCACGTTGACTGATGTCTATTGGTAGATTATGTGGAGTTGATGATAAAGGCGGGTAGATGACATCGTCTCCATACTTTACATCTTCTTCTTCTTCTACATAAAACCCGTCAGGAATAGATAGGTTCAATGCCACTCATATCGAGCATCGAAAGCTGTGCCAAATCCCCATGTTGAAGTATACCGCATTCGAAAAATCGCCCGGCTGATGAATGTCGAGTGTAGAATCCTCTTATTTGCGTGCGTGAACCCTATTTCGGGGGATGAAGCTATCTTCAAGTTCAGCCAGCATTAAATCTGCGAGCATATCTAATGAACTATATTGACCGCTTTCATTAAGAATAGGGTCAAAAATCTGAGTTATCTGAGGGGGATATTCACTTAAAAATACGATACTATCCTGATCTTGTTCGAAATATTTAGCCCAAGCGTTTACAAGCGCATTCCGTAGTGCCAGGTTATCTGGATAGTTAATGGACCACACTAGGTTCAACGGTTCATGAAAGTGACAATATGAAGCTAGAATCCCCTCTGGGCAAAACGACCAACATGAATGATCACGACAGGCTAATAAAAATTGGGCTGCTCAAACAACCTCCTGAAAAACCAATTTAATAATGAACTCTAGGGAGCTGCGTTCTTGAAACAGGGACATTTCGTTTTCTACGAAAGGTTCGCACCTTCGCTTCTTAGACGGCGGTGCAGAATCTTCCCCGTGGTGAGTAAGCTTGGTCACAGGTCCTTCCCTACTTGTGGTCGCCAGAGGAAGCCTGCCCCTCTGGAGCGTGCCGGGAACGGAGGTGCTAACGGCCACGGGGCCGTTAGGTGTCTCGTTGCGAGTATCTCCGGTCTTCGGTGCTTCCCTACTTTCGGGACCTTGTAGAGGCCTGCCTCCCTGGCGAGAGAGGTAACGGGGGTGGCAGCGTTAGTTATTACGGTGGCAATATTTTGCGGCCGCTTCATGGCCCGAGAAGGTAACCCTGATGTCCCCCATGACGCAATGGGCTGGTCTAGTCGACTATCAAACACGATGACACAGTCCTCCTCGGGTAAGCGAGGACAAGCTGATGGACAAAAAAGAACGAATTAGAAAACATAGTATTGAATACTAATAACGTAATGAGAAAAAAATATTTATGAATTAATTCACATAGAAGCAGATACACAATTATAATTTCCTCTTATAATTGAATAAATAACATTTGGTTTACAAAAGATGTAGATATTCTTATATTGATGTCCTGTTATA
>SDVV010017716.1:0-13926 GCA_016164225.1 Gammarus roeselii
ATACAAATATATATATATATACATACATACATACAAAAACCGTCGATATTTCAGAACACTGTTCAGTTACATTGACCAGTCAGTAGCTGAGCCCGAAATTTACTCTACAACGTCAACCAGAGGACAAAATTTCCATGTCAGTATTTTTTTGTTGTTGCTGATGAGAGACACGTGGGGTGGATAGACAATCAATTCCAGCTATTTTCATAGACATAATTATGGATTCGTGAAATTCACATAATATAACCGTGATTCTCCAATTGCTGTCACGTCAAGACCCAAGCTTTTCAAAACAATTTTTTCTTGCTTCTACATTCTTCGAAGGCAAAGGAACTGTCTTCCTAATTTGTTGAGTCCAAGGAGGTTGCATAAAATGGAGTTGGAGCCCCTGCTCAGAACGAATGCTCTGCTGGGAGCGCCATCCCATAGCGGGAAAAAGGACTGAAAATTTGAAGGATGAGCGAATATTTGTTGGATGTCCAAAGTTCAGAATAGCAAATGAAAAAAAAGAGTTACCTTACAATGTTCGGTAATAGACAGTGCCCGTATGGGGAAATGTTTTTGCCGCTGGTTTCCCCGTCACTCTCGGGGCATTTCAAGTCTATTATGTTAACACACTATTCAAGAATTTCGGTAACTTTCGAGTTCTGTAGAGAGGAGCAGTGTATTTCTTGCGTTAAACCTGGTTGATGTCCATTCCAACTAGGCTGTTTCTAAAATAGAGCCTGGAAAATCAGAAAATGGAATAGTTATCATATGGTAACGCAGATAACTATGCTAAACAATATGCCAAAATACGTGTCTAAGCGATGGCAAATACTCACCCAAGTTGTCAGGAGGCCAAGTCGTGGAGCCTGGCTAACAAACAGCAGCTCTACGCGTGCCAACCAACCTGGGTTTTGATCTCGGGGTTTGACCTCTGGGACCAAGCACATATACGTCTCTGGGAAAGGCTCCACGCACCATTAACGTGGATTGTGCCACTCAACGCTGGGTTTCCTCTAGGTTAGGCAAGCGCAGAGCAATGTTGGGACACATATCCCACACCTCCAGGATAAATCGCTCACATGAGCAGGCACCCACCCCTGGACCATGGAAAGCGGAGTATTTACCCTGCGTGCTCTCGTCTTTTTCCCAAACTTAAGACGGTTCCTGAACGGCTGATGACTGCCCAGAAGTAGAATTGCATACCATAGATGTTAAAGATGAACCTGCAGACAACGAGCAATAACTTTAACATTAGATGTATACTTGAACAGCCCCAGACCCCCAGAGCCCCCCACCCCCTCCAGTCCAGACCGGGAACACACAAGGGAGGCGCACTCACACGTCTTTGGACGTTGATGAAGTCAATTAACTAAATATGTTCACGCATGTCCCACGACACACACCATTGATAGCATTCTGCTTTCGCCCACAAATTTCCTTATCATATAAAATTAATATGATGCTTCAGTCTACATACAATTGTTCATTACGATGTACACAAAGTCTAAGAAACCTTATGCATGTAATAAAAGTTATATTAAGGCCGATATCCCTTTACGTTCACAAAAACAGTCGACAAAATGTGCCAGAGCAGCAACGAATGCCCTTGACCTCCTGAAAATCATTGGAAGTAGGCGGAATGCCACCTTATTGCAACATACCCCCCCCCCCACTGCTCGGGACAAAATAAGTCAAAATGGTAATATAAGTTGCCTCTAATTAAAACATCAATGCACTTTCCTTGTTTCTATAGCGTTAAGATCATGATAACATCAGTACGGAAAATGTAGTCGAAGGAAAACAATTGCAATAGCAAAAAAGTATCGTCCTAGCATATGGTTGCTATCGCTAAAAACAACTTACGTCATAATAAACTATTTATTCATGTGACAAGTAGCCTACAAGCTAGCCCAGTAAAATTCCAGTAGAAACTGGTATTTGAAAGTTGTCATGTTTACTCACGTCCCCGCGAGAAATAAATCATATTCAGCGTAGATTTTCCAAAGACAATTTCGATCGGTTCTCTAGGACCAGATGCGGTTATGTTTTTAAAGACTTTATATTTGCAGACATACATCAGTACATAATTTGACAAGTGCTTGACCTGTGCAATTTATTTTATGAATAAACAAAATACAATTTACTCAAAGATTGGGAGGTTTGGACAACAAATGCCTGCTATGAATATTTACATTTGCACAATCCATTTAATTTCACGTGAGTTAGTTTCAATGGGACTCTAATACTCCATTGGAGCAGCAATTCACAACAATACTGAAGTGCCTCTTGCCTTCGTAGATCGGCCTAATATTGTGAAAGAAAGCCTCGCAAATACTTCAAGGGCCGTGGGTGATAAAAAGATGCTTTCGTTTAAGTGATGTTTATTGAGTGCTATCTAATATAACAAAGAACTATCAATGATGAGACTCCGGGAGCTGTGAGCACTGCTCAGTCTAGAAAAACAGCTCGGGGAATTTTTCTTTCGGGATGTTCAGCCGGAAGCCCAACAGGAAATATGCAAAAAAATAAAACAGTTCATGAATTTAAAAAAAACAAGCTTTGGGGGCTGACAGCTTTTTTTCTGCATAACGATCGCCTGAAAATCGAGGACAGAATATTTGCCTAGCACTTCAATAAATTCGTAGCCTCTAGCAATGCCATCATTGCTATCTCGGCGGGCTCGGTTGGAATCTCAGGTATTTTGACAATGTAATCTCATAGCAGCATTTTGAGTCCGCTGTGTTCCCACCGAGGAGCTGCAAGGAAGAATAAGCTGCAGTGCAAATTTGTAATGCCTCTTTCACAAAGGTAATAAAGTTCTACATTCCGAAATGGAAGCGTCGACATGAAATTTTCGTCTGTGCTCCTTAGGCTTTTATTGAACAGATGCAAGTCAATATTCATTGATTGACATCACTAGTCATAGTAATATTGTTTATCACAACCATTCTACTTAATCTTCGGTCATAATAAGTAAACGCAGCGTCTCGCTCAATCGGGAAACAGTTGTCTCCCACGATCAATATTTAATGTGAAGCCTTTTATTCGGTGAATATCTTCCCCCTGCTCTCACCAGGCAAATGATCCGCAACAACTAAGCGTTCCGAATTCTACATGATGAAGTCTCATCAATTCCAGGGACTCGAGAACATAGAAGTCGTCCATCGTAAATCTGGACACCTTATTAGGAGGCCAAAATAACAAAAGGGCTGATATAGAGGATTTCTGCAAGACCATTCAATAATTGTTGTCCAATAGCGTAATGAGACAGCTTGTCAGTTTAGGTCTGGACATCAAAACCTCCGCACGAAGGACAGGGAAGAGGATGAACACAGAAATTCTTTTATTAGAGATTATATGTGCCAGAAGATAGCATTAACTGCACTGTTCGTAGGGGCGTATGATATCACAAAATACGATATATGAAAGAAACAAATGACGGATGAGCATAAACTCCAGGCCCACATAGTTGGGTCATGTTCATTTGAAAACAGCAGCACCGGCAAATCGAATTTTTGAATGAAAGCAAGAACAAAAGCAAATTTTCCCTGCTAGTAGAAACAAAAATCGACAGCATCAAAAAATGGATCAAGAATCTCAGATGAATTGCAAATGGAATTCTCCAAACCTTACCTCTGAGGCCAGACAGAATGGGTTCACAGAAGGAGATGTCAAGTGAATTGAAGCTATTTACAGCTTATGCCTCTACGAATTTATTGCCCTCATATACAAGGATTGGCAGGAGTAATCAAAAACTGTGGTTAATGGATGTCGGCGACAATTCTGAGAAGCGGTGAAGGATTGTTCCAAGATGAACGCACTTTGACGCTGATGGATTTTTGACCAAATGCGTTTCTAAACTGACCGATATTCTGAAAAAAAATCTAATATCGGCTGCTCCTCAGTCTCCAATGCCGGAGTTGGCTAAAAGGTTTAATTCATATTCATTTTCTTTATTCGTCAAACTGCTCACGTACAATCCGAGTAGGTCAGTTGACAAAAAACTTTTATCGAAGATGATAATTCTTTAAATTGCATCCTATCAGGAATTTGCCTTTATTGTTTGAAAAGCAGATCGTTTTCGTGGCAATTTCTGTTGTGCCGAAACTGAAGAAAACATTATTATTAATTTTTGGTTCGCATGTTACAGTTAATGTTATTTTGAAGTACCATGTAATCCTATTTTTTGTTGTTTCACCAGCAAAGGGTCAACCGGTAGTTTCGAAAGACAATGAGAGCCAAAGAAAAAAAAAGTGTCCAAACAAACTTTTTATTTGGTGTTCCTGCCATAAAAAAAGATGGAGGATCACAGTGAATACGCGCGGCAATCGTCCGCCTCCGGCAACCGTTCACTTCTCAGCAAACGTTTAGCGCGCCTTGTGGGCTCTTACAGTGAAGTTGCCGTAAGTCATCCTGCAAGCCAGTGTTGTTTGACTTTCTCAAATGTTTGAGGCCTTACAACTTCACTCCTAATAAACACAATAAGTTGGAATAAGCCGAAATGCAAGAAAAATACCGCGCATTGACTTTGTTACAGAGGGAGAATCGGTGATTGCTGTAGTCATAGCTGTGGGGAAGCGGAACTGGCAGTGTATCAGATGCAATGATCGGCGGCGCCATTGCCACCCGGGACGGTACCGCAAAGAAAGCCCGGCTCTGGCGCATCTAAAGAGACTGCACTAATGACTGATATGCTTCTGAAGCGTGAAGTGATGTCTCAAACTACAATAAGCACAGTTGAACTGAGAGGCAACGAGTACATTGATCTCCTCCAGAACGACTCAACCAGAAAAAATCGTCTTCGCCCGAAGGACCTGGGTGTACCAAGTCACCGTTCCGCAGAGAAGCTCATGATCACATAAGTATGGAAGAAAAAAAGCTTGTCACATGGACGAAGTATCACGGTTGGAAATTTGAACACTAGAATAGAGTGATATTCAACAAACTAGACCCAGCAGCATCAACGATCACTGAGGATGACCGCACATACCTGAATCCCGTCGCTACTAGTCTGCAGATGGTGGATCAAGTGTAAGGGAACAAAATTTCCCCGATATAACTTATGAATAGTAAGTTGTTATTTCTCCTCTGCCCTCTAACATTTCAGTTTCGTTCTTCCCGTATTTGTTTGCCAAAACGTGTAAGAAAATGTCACTCGTTAACGTTAATCTCTGCTTCAAAAAGTGTCGACATGGTTGCCCCGTAAAATTCGTAATGCAAAGACGGCACTATCTTAACTCAGCCGATAATATAGACCTGAAATATCTAAATTCAGTTTGTCTCCGATTCAACAGCAGTTCGGAGGCAATTCGGACACCAGCTATTCTTCATTCTAGATTGTTTTGAATCATATCACACTTAGTTCAGAGGCATGAACCGATAATATTGCATTCAAATGTTCACCTGTCCAATATTCATAGCCTCCGGCACTAATCCTGAAACGAGTCAATGATGAATACAGACTGGGAAAATGGGTATAAATAATTTTCAGGGAGAAGAACATTATTTATCGCTGATTTTTTTTTCATTTAAACATTATTTTTTTTGAGCAAATAGTAGTTTCATACGTATAAATTGTTCATTGAAAATGCGTGAAAAATTGTACATCCTCTTCAAGTTATTTTGATAGCGACTACCTCTAAATCCATCGTTGGGCAATCCACCCATCAGAGAACAAAACATTTGATTAGCATATTAGTATATATCACCCACATCAGAGTAACAATCATAATATTTTTTCGCAAATGTTTTTAATACTTGAGCCAACGATTACAAACTCTAATCTGAACCGAGGATTACATCCTCCTGTCGTAGCTAGGAGGAGGATTACACCCTCCTATTGTAGTGATAGGAGATTCAAAATTGGAACAATAATCTTTTGTGACTGGATTACTTCCTCGCTAATCGACAATTTCGACTATTTTTTGATTTTTAATAAATTAAAATCCGTTTCATTTATTCCGATATTCGTAACGTGAAGAAATAAAGGTGGTCTACGGCTTGTAAGCCATTGTCTGGCATGTGTTTAAGTTGTGCATTGTAAAGTCTTTTACGAGTTCAACAGGCTCGCTGTAATGTGATAACGTATCGAGGCGTGAGTGACACATTTGACTGCCAAACAGGCATATAATTAACACAAATAGCAAAGGTCCAATCATGAGACGCCATCCAGACTCACAAAAGAGTGCTGTTAACGGGTCAATAGATCACCGACAGGAGAAGCTGCAAGAAATATACTGAAATTTTGTTAGTACTGCCCGTAGATTATATGCGTTCACATAGCTCCCACGAGCACCATCACAATATGAAGCTAGAAATGGGATTAATATCTCAAGCTAATTTCGGCTGTTCGTGTTGTGATACTCTGGTAGCATTCACCAGAAAAGACGATTCCTCATTTTCTTTAAAGAGTAGGGTAACTTTTCTTCATTCTGCGTAACCGTTTCATACCTACGTCATATGTTAAAAGGTACGGAAAAAACTGGAATATATTACACATATATATAGTGTAAGTAATAAACGCTAATGTAGTGATAAACTCTTTCGTGAATCGAACACACAGGCACTGAATATTTATATATTAATATATATTTACAATTTTGCTAAGCGATTCCTTTCAATAGCTATGGTATTCACATTAACGAAGGAATCTGGATACACATGAACAAGATCACGAGATTGTTATAACAGATTAATAGTCACTATTTGGATATTTTTTTGTATAGTGGGTTACAGCGTGGAGGCCACGTGAAAGCCTATTTTTTACCCACAGCGTTTATGGGCTGGCATTTGACCATTTAAGAGAACTGCCATAATGTCTCTCTCGGAGTCAGGTAGTCTCGAAGAACCTGCAACATCCAGCTTCCATTTAAAGACTATTGTGACTACGAAATATAAATTTTAGTTGCATTCTTATTGTAAAACATGTAACTATTTTGTAAACATGTTTAGAACTTTTAAACACATAGTGTTGAATCATTTTCAATTTGTTCATCATTGTCTTTTTCTCAATGAAAAAACATCTTGATTGTGTGTTTGGCAATCCCTTAGATGAATGAATGGTTGCAAAATAATCATTACGAAGGTTAAAGTAGTGATGGAGCATTAATACAGTAACCAGTGTAGAGCTTAAATTCTACGAAACGGGTGTAAAGGGAACAAAACGACGTGGCGACTATGTTCCTTGGCCCAAGAAATGTCCAGGCCGGCACCACATTGTCAACATCAAGACAAAAAACAATAATTGTGTGCTCAAAAGCCTCATCGCATGATTCCATTTGCCTGAAAATACACACCTCTCAAATTTTAAACGTGAATTAGAGCTTACTTATCTTCCGTACAAAGGCACTTACCTAAATTTTCCAAAACTTGCCATGAACACACCTGTTGTCTTAGAAGATTTTCAAGTCATAGAAAGAGACTGTGAAGTTAACATTGAACTTTATCAGCTCACAGAAGGCATCGGAAGGGTTTGGTCATGTCAGTGTATACAGAGGTAGTTTAGAAGCCAGTGAGGAGCTCACGATCCACCAGGGGCAAATCTTGGGTGCTAATCATGTCGCACCCATTCCATGTTTAACTAAAGTTATGAAAGCATTTAGATATTCTTAGTATAAAAAACACCTTTTCTTTTCATTTCGCATGCAGGGCATGAATGAGATCAAAAAAGCTAAACATGTAAAAAAAATACGTCCAGTACAGGCTTGCAAAAACAACAGTATGCCTGAAGAAGGCGAAATGTACAAATTATCAGTCATGCATGCAGCAATGAATCCACACGTTGTTTGATCTTATGACTGTGAATCTGTTTTGGAGCCATGCAAAGCGGGAAAACATCTAGTCAACATACACAAGTTGTGCATGTACAATTATACTCTAGTGGATAAAGAGTGTGAAGTTGTAAGGCACAAAGTAGTCGATTCGACTTCATTCCCCTCACAAGTAGATGGAGACGCATCTCGTCAAGAATATGTTGCTGGATTATAATGATTTCATGTCTACTCCACTATTGTTCCCCATCCCCGTCCTCACATAACGAGACTTAAAAAAATTTTGCGAAAGCAAATCATATGAGTGTTGCGAGGAAACTTTTAGAGAAAAAGAATCACGGAGAAACTCAGGTTCATGCCTTGTATAACACACAATGCGTCAGCCAATGATATGCGCTTCATATTGAGAGGATTGGACGGCACCTATAATCCGTTCGCGACAGGCCTCGACATGGCGAACCGATGTCTCCTACTAACAACAGTGACAGGCCTCAACAGGGCGAGCCGATGTCTCCTACTAAAAACAGTGACAGGGCTAGCCGATGTCTCCTACCAACAACAGTGACAGGCCTCGGTTGGCGAGCCCATGTCTCCTACCAACAACAGTGACAGGCCTCGACAGGGTGAACCGATGAACAGTGACAAGCCTCGACAGGGTGAGCCGATGTCTCCTACTAACAACAGTGACAGGCCTCGACAGGGCGAACCGATGAACAGTGACAGGCCTCGACAGGGCGAGCCGATGTCTCCTACCAACAACAGTGACAGGCCTCGACAGGGCGAGCCGATGTCTCCTACCAACAACAGTGATACGCCTCGACAGGGCGAGCCGATGTCTCCTACCAACAACAGTGACAGGTCCCTACAGGGCGAGCCAATGTCTCCTACCAACAACAGTGACAGGCCTCGGCAGGGCGAACCGATGAACAGTGACAGGCCTCGACAGGGCGAGCCGATGGCACAGTTTGTCGATTTGGACAATAATTTCAGAACTCGGTTTCGAACAAATAATTTCTCTGGATGAAAACAAACAAGTGGACTTCTTCTTATTGAGTTTCTCTTCCGAGTGAGAGCGAAACGTCAAAATCCTTGTATAATGATCAAAGCCTACGCGTTTTAAAAGTTAGAACGAAGGTGGGAGAAACGGATTGACAAATGCCCCAAGCGACGACCACAGCCAGAAGAAAATTAGCTGTAGGCATGCTACACTGACAATAACATAGAACCAATTCTAGGCATGCTACACTGACAATAACATAGAACCAATTCTAGGCATGCTACACTGACAATAGCATAGAACCAATTCTAGGCATGCTACACTGACAATAACATAGGACCAATTCTAGGCATGCTACACTGACAATAACAGAACCAATTCTAGGCATGCTACACTGACAATAACATTGAACTAATTCTAGGCATGCTACACTGACAATAACATAGAACCAATTCTAGGCATGCTACACTGACAATAACATAGAACCAATTCTAGGCATGCTACACTGACAATAACATAGAACCAATTCATACCGATATAAAAAGATAGCATTTGCTGTATCTCTTATGTATGGTATATACGGTAATGATATACTGAAGAAAAAAAATGTTGCTCAATGTGACTGAATAATCTAAGTCGATGACGACATTCTACATTGCATTTAGAAGCACGTTATGGTTACTTTAATTTCAAACTACATCTTGACTTAAGGATAACTTCAAAAAATTATAACTTTTGTCTTCCCTCTCACGCGGCAAGCTCAGAAGAGCAACTGGGATGTTTTTTCCCTCGGAACCAAACGATGCCCGTCGCTTGCAATTCTGAATAGCCAGTGACAGAGTAGAAAAGTTCAGTGCTAGAGGTGTTTACAATGTAAGGTAGACAGGGTGGGTTAAGGGGGTAAATCGACGTAGGAGGGTGAGAACTAAGCGTAAAAGAATGAAGAAAGTGTTGATACAATGTAATACTATTGGAGGGCAGCAATTCTGTTACAATGTTTGTGCCGAGATGAAGGGAGCGACCCTTGCTGTAAACTCTGTCGGGGACTAGTTGTTGTGGCTTTGACAGCACCCTGGACAGGAGAGCTCCACGGGCAATAACATCCCGGTTTGAATGCTGTAACTGAGTTGGCGAAAACCAATTCAGGGGATTGTGTTACAAAAATACATAAAAATCGTTTTGAAGACGCCAAAAGAGAAGTGTTGTTAATGAATAGGTATGTTGTTCCATTGCTTACCTGAAATACACATCGTGCTTTGTTTGCAATTGAATAACATGATATTCTCTTGCTGTGCCGAAAACTTCCTTCCAACATTCAACTATTTTCAGCAGCAAGGACATTGATAGAAAGAATCTTTGATATTTGAACAGAATGTCAAGCTTGACTAAAACCCTGAAATGACGTCATTCATAAATAGCATGAAGTGAATTCGTTAAAAAATTACTGCTGCCTAACATTCAGATTATTTTAAGTTGTGTTGTCTCAACTCCTGACACCTTTTTTCCTGTAACAGCGGCAGGCTGTCTTGTTGGAAGCTCGTAGACTATGTTGTATTGTAGATGAGTTGATAACGACTATTGAGTAACCTGCTAGTCAACAGTGTCAGAGAGTTTTTTGTAACCTTACCCTACCTCTGACTATATTACGTTAAGGTCCTTGACGACGACGTAAAGAATCTACGGAATTCACAGAAAAGTTAAAATTTACTTTCAGCTGCATACATTTTATTTAAGTTACACTCCTTTTTATAAAAACATGTTCTGATGCAATTTTCCTCACCGCATATAATGAATAACTCCTTGTTATTTTATACGAGACATACCTCCAAGTCAGCACGAAATATTTGAATGTAGACACAGTGCGTCCAGTCATAGTGACCTCGGTCCTCCCACTCGTTAATCGTCCAAGTCTCTGAAGTCAGTCGTTCCTCCTACTCGTTGATCGTCCTAGTCTTTGCTTAGAATACATCGGTACCTCCCACTCGTTGATCGTCCAAGTCTCTGAAGTCAGTCGTTCCTCCTACTCGTTGATCGTCCTAGTCTTTGCTTAGAATACATCGGTACCTCCCACTCGTTGATCGTCCAAGTCTCTGAAGTCAGTCGTTCCTCCTACTCGTTGATCGTCCTAGTCTTTGCTTAGAATACATCGGTACCTCCCACTCGTTGATCGTCCAAGTCTCTGAAGTCAGTCGTTCCTCCTACTCGTTGATCGTCCTAGTCTTTGCTTAGAATACATCGGTACCTCCCACTCGTTGATCGTCCAAGTCTCTGAAGTCAGTCGTTCCTCCTACTCGTTGATCGTCCTAGTCTTTGCTTAGAATACATCGGTACCTCCCACTCGTTGATCGTCCAAGTCTCTGAAGTCAGTCGTTCCTCCTACTCATTGATCGTCCTAGTCTTTGCTTAGAATACATCGGTACCTCCCACTCGTTGATCGTCAAAGTCTTTAGGAACATCGGCTTCTCCAAGTCCTTAATCGTTCAAGTCTTTGAAGACCTCCGTTCCTCCCTGTCGTTTTTCGGCCAAGTCTTTGAAGACATCCGTTCCTCCCTGTCGTTTATCAGCCAAAGCTTTGAAGATCGGTTCCTTAAAATCGTTGATCGTCCAAGTCTTGGAAGAGATCGTTGCTCTCAGTCGTTGATCGTCCAAATATTTGAAGACACCTGTTCCACCCATTCGTTGATAGTCCAAGTCTTGGATGAGATCGTTGCTCTCAGTCGTTGATCGTCCTAATATTTGAAGACACCTGTTCCACCCATTCGTTGATAGTCCAAGACTTGGAAGAGATCGTTGCTCTCAGTCGTTGGTAGTCCTAATATTTGAAGACAGCTGTTCCACCCATTCGTTGATAATCCAAGTCTTTGAAGGTATCCATTCCTACCCAAAGTGACATACAATAAGCATGATAGAAAGAAGGATAATCAAACGCTACTAAAAAAATAAATCGGAGTGAATTATTGACACGAACTCGTCCAACTCAACCCAATCACATTTCGTTATTCCCAAAATACCGGAGGAAACAAGGAACCTGACTCCATAACTCTTTTAATCAAGTTAATTTGTCGGTAACACGCGATTGTTTGAGGTATTAACAGGAAGCATACATTACATCCCGATCAATTATATCAAAACCAGACCCGCGAGAGCTGCTCCCTTCTAGATCACAAGATATTGATTTAGGTCACACTTGAGACGCCCTTCCGCGTAGTGTAAACAAAGATAGACGCCCCTCCTCGGTAAGCAAATACGTCGACGCTTCCAGCTCGTGATAACCTGGGGCTGGTGTGCCTCGGGAGGCGAGGGACGGGTAATTGAGAGGGACACTAGACTCCCTTCGGAGCCGAATTGAGAGATGGTGATGGGCAAACCCGGAAGAATATAGAGTTCAGTTCATTTGAACTGTCTTCGAATTTCATTGATGCGTTTTTTTTCACACGATTTTATAAAGCTACCGTTTCACTACATACAGGAGTGCTTATCAAGACTTACGTAATATCATAATTTAGTCTAATATCAAAGATGCTAATGATATGTCAATTGTGCAGCGTGACGACGGATGGCGTCCCAGAAGCCCTTCTGCCATCTCTATTCAGCTAATTTTGTTATGGATGTGGTCACTTTACATCTCAACGATTACAAAAAAAGGTATCATCTATGGTCTGAATCAATCATAAGAAAATGACCAATGTTGTGTAGCAGCGTCTAATCAGTACGTAACCGAATTCTTTAATGAAATATTAGTTTTCCGGTAAATGTAATTCATTTATCAATAGGTTTGTACGCTGACCTTTTATAAGTGAACGTGTTTCTCCCATCTCGGATTATATTGCAAACTTAGTGTATGTTTGCTGAAAGGTTTTGATTTACATGGAAATAGAATGTTCGGCTGGTATTGAAAATTGTGTGATTTATAATCTAACTCGTATTAAATGACCTTCAAGATTGTAATTCAGGTTTTAAAGTAATTGTCAGAATCACGGATTATAATAGTGTGCGCTCAACAGAGGGAAGATAAACTCCAAAATACTCCTAAGTTTCACTCCGGGTTTGTTGAGTTATAACCGCTCCAGTTCTAACAAAATTTGTTGTACGACCCGTGAAATGAGAATGAGTATATTGAAAGTAAAGTTTCTATTAAATAAAGAATCCAAAAATAATTATTGAACATAACGGGTGCTCCAAACATAATGTGTTGTGAGTAACGGCAACTGAAAGGAATTTCAACTGACCTGTTCAACTTAGTCAATACAGGCAATGTGTATTCCCGTCTGCCTTGTTACGATCGCCGTATCTAAAGTTTACAGGACATCGTATTCAAGCACAGCTGTTTAATTTTAACTCCCCAAGTAACAAACTAATACCACGCGAAAGTTTTGTTAAATATCGTCCTATTCTCACGAGAACGTGGCTAATTTTTGACCAGCCGTGAAGAGTTGCCTATCTCCCCTCAGCTGGCACCTCTACCCTCCCCCGCAGCGTTACACATGACGCTTAGACCTTTAAACTCCAGTGGAAGACGAACGCACACACAATGGGATCTATATTTTAAAAATATACACAGCATGAGGGGCGTCTGACACAGGGATATATCGTGAAGGGTGTTTTGTAAATAATCTATTTGAACTAATTTGATCAAGTGGGAATTGATTTCATTCAGTTCTATTGACTTTGGATTCATCTTAAAACATGAAGAGCAATTTTGAAAGATTCAACTTTTCAATTCAACTTGGACATATAATGAAATTTTGGATATATTTGTTCAAAGGAAAATATTAACGAAAAAAACAAATATGTTATAAAATTTTGTTTATTTGTATGCTAGAACAAATATTGAGAACGCAATAACTCTTTGCTGAAAAATTAGTTTCCTTCACATGTAAACGCAGCTGCATCTCCGCAGTCCCTCGTCTGATGGTTTAAGAGAGTCAATAACGTCAGCAAATATAACCCTCGGACAAGATGTCAATCAATCGCTTGACTATTTCTTGACTGCGCTTAAAAATATCGAACATGAGCATATTACGCGCAAAAACAGGCGAACAACAGCCTATCAGCCCAAGTACTGGAAAGGAGAATTGCAGCGCCTGCATTCACAAAAGAAAGCAAAGCATTCGGCTAAGCAGAGACATCCACATGACGACGTAGCAAAAGATGAATATAAAATTAGCAGAC
>SDVV010017717.1:0-13926 GCA_016164225.1 Gammarus roeselii
TCACTACAGAGGTAGAGTGTTGTGTTGAGTGTGAATAGGGCTTTACCCTAATACATCACTTCAGAGGTAGAGTGTTGTGTTGAGTGTGAATAGGGCTTAACCCTAATACGTCACTACAGAGGTAGAGTGTTGTGTTGAGTGTGAATAGGGCTTAACCCTAATACGTCACTACAGAGGTAGAGTGTTGTGTTGAGTGTGAATAGGGCTTAACCCTAATACGTCACTACAGAGGTAGAGTGTTGTGTTGAGTGTGAATAGGGCTTGACCCTAATAAGTCACTACAGAGGTAGAGTGTCAACAAAATGTAGGACGGCGCGTAATTAAACTTTCCCCCCAATATATTGTTAGGAACATTTCTTGCTAGTTTTAACTTGTTCAACTTTAACTGGTCATAACGCAGCAGTTTTTTTAATTTGCTTTAAATGCGTTGATGATTTTGTATTTAATACGTGACCGTGGATTAGATGAATATTATTGCCCAAACTTAAGAATAAGTTTTTATATTTTTAATTCACTGTTGTTTCAAACCCATTATTGCTGCCTAAGTTCATTTGGCCCAAACGGGAAGAAAGAAATAATCTCTCAATCAGAATCAGTCAGCAGCCAGCTCTTCTCGGGCAGAAAGAACTTTCCTTGGCATCGAATTACCATCCTTTGTTTCATCGAGCGTGCGACTTCCAAAGGCTTTTGGTTAATTTCTCCAATCAAAGCCCACGAAATTGAAGAGCGAACAAGCGGCCCTAACAAGAAAAGTGTCCGGAGCAGCGCTCAATTGAGAGGAGTTGTTTGTATCATGAACACTGGAGAAATGATATTTAAAGACGCTGCGTTTTTATATACTCTGTATCGTTACAATTTAGAGAATTGAATTGTTTTCAGGTCGTTAGAATACTTCCCGAAATGTATTTTTTCTGTCGAATATTGTTTCTAAGTTAACAGTTTTTTTCTTCAATTATGCTGGCAATTTTCAATGATGATACACTGATAAACGTATTTTGAAAACTAATAAGTATTCGTATTCTGAAGACTAATAAGTAACATGTCAGCAATTGTTATTCAAATAATTTATTCCATAAAGCATCGAAAATATAAATCTTTGGAATTATCCATTTCTTGAAATACAAAAGAAAAAAAAATATTGGTCTTATATCATCAGCTCATAGCTCACCACAGAAGAATAAAATGATATGCGATCTTAATCAGATATTTAGCAGGCTTAGCGCTTGTATTTACTGTTTTCCCATTGATGCGCCGCCTTTTATAGATTCAATAGGAGGTACTCACTGCGATAAAGACGTCATTCGTATGCAATGTTACCATTGAAGTGCATTTGTATGTAGTTAAACTAATATGACATTACGTCACACCAGCTCTTGAGTTTCGAAGTAAATAAACAACGCCATTGCTTCGTTTCTCCAAATAAGTCTGGGGTGAAAAGGGTTGCTGATTTACATGACTTTTTCAATGTTTTTGTTCGTATTGATCTATAGTAACACCTTAAATACAGAACTGTCACATCATATCGATTCATTGTGGTGTCAGTACTGATCTACTGGAGCACGGGCAGGAGCCTATGTGCATGGTTAACTTTCTTTAGTTGGTTTCGAATCAACGGCCGACTCCCAAACGGGTCGCTATCCCTGGCGCTAATTTTTTTTATAGCTAACGTCAGATCAGCCCCTATCATCTCCGCCAACTGCCTTATCAGCCACAAGTTATTCCGACTACCTACCTACGGTACCATTTTTTAACAGCGAGCATTCATAGCGTTCCTCAGTCACACCAGCCACTGTCATATCTGCCAGTGACATTCTGCCTAAAATCTGTTCCAGCCCACGTCAGAAATAGCCACCAGTCGTACCAATTTACCGGTTATCACTTTAATGAAACTTTTCCTACCCTACCTAACCTACCCTAGGGTACGTGTTTCTAACCCGCGGGGCAAAGGTACGTATTTCTAACCCGCGGGACAAACATACGTATTTTTGTAGGGTGCGTAATGCCATTTTTTAGTTTTTTTTATTGAAGTGTCATTAAAGTGATAACTGTTAGGTTGGTAGGCCTGTTTAGGTGTAATGACAATGGCAGATATGACAGTGACAGATTTTGAAGTGGCGGAAAATGCGTGTGGGCTGAAACATCGTTTAGGTAGAAAGAACGTGAGATGAAAGATTTTAACCGGTTATGACAGTGTCCGACCATGACAGTGAGGTGAAGTGAAGTGGCGATAGTGCGCGTGTGAGGAATAATTTTAGCGCGAACGCTGGGCTCCCTCCCAAACAACTGTGACGTTTCAGAGGTTGATTCAGAGAGTTCAATCTCTTTTGGTTTGATTTGACCGTGGTAGAAAGGACACGTAATGCATAAATTTGTTCGTCAGTATTATAAGGATTTGCATGAGAGTGACGCAAAAAACACTACCGTTTTTACCCCATCTTGTTTTACTTTTCCCTTGTTTGCTTTGCAAACCTCAGTTTCTTTTATGCCATTGGTATGCGCATGAACTTCTCTTCATGGAGCATCAGAACATGTCAGTATTATATTCATTGTACGCCTATCACTGTAAGCAGGTTATTGTCCCCTGTAGGCGCTGGTTTTATTTGCTACGTAGCTGGTTATTGTTGGCTACATGAGTTGGCTATTTTTTGCTTCAGGAGCTGGTTTTTGTTGGATGCAGGAGCTGGTTATTGTTGGCTGCAGGAGCTGGTTATTGTTGGCTCTAGGAGCTGGTTATTGTTGGCTGTAGGAGCTGGTTATTGTTGGCTGCAGGAGCTGGTTATTGTTTGGTGCAGGAGCTGGTTATTGTTGACTGTAGGAGCTGGTTATTGTTGGCTGCAAGAGCTGGTTATTATTGGCTGCAGGAGCTGGTTATTGTTGGCTGTAGGAGCTGGTTATTGTTGGCTGCAGGTGCTGGTTATTGTTGGCTCCAGGAGCTGGTTATTTTTGGCTATAGGAGCTGGTTATTGTTCGCTGCAGGAGCTGGTTATTGTTGGCTGTAGGAGCTGGTTATTGTTGGCTGTAGGAGCTGGGTATTGTTGGCTGCAGGAGCTGGATTATTGTTGGCTGCAGGAGCTGGTTATTGTTGGCTGTAGGAGCTGGTTATTGTTGACTGCAGGAGCTGGTTATTATTAGCTACATGAGCTGGTTATTGTTGGCTCCAGGAGCTGGTTATTGTTGGCTGCAGGAGCTGGTTATTGTTGGCTACAGGAGCTGGTTATTGTTGGCTGCAGGAGCTGGTTATTGTTGGCTGCAGGAGCTGGTTATTGTTGGGTGTAGGAGCTGGTTATTGTTGGTCGCAGGAGCTGGTTTTTGTTGGCCACAGGAGCTGGTTTTTGTTGGCTGCAGGAGCTGGTTATTGTTGGGTAAAAATATAATTATTGTTGGCCACAGGAGCTGGTCATTGTTGGTTAAGGAGCTGGTTATTGTTGGCTGTAGGAGCTGGTTATTGTTGGTCGCAGGAGCTGGTTTTTGTTGGCCGCAGGAGCTGGGTTTTTGTTGGCCGCAGGAGCTAGTTTTTGTTGGCCGCAGGAGCTGGTTTTTGTTGGCCGCAGGAGCTGGTTGTTGTTGATTAAAATGCTGGTTATTGTTGACCACATGAGCTGGTTATTGTTGGTTAAGGAGCTGTTTTTTGATGATTAAGGAGCTGATTATTGTTCATTAGGGAGCCGGTTATTTTTAGCTACAGGAACTGTTATTGTTGGCCGAAGGAGCTGGTTATTGTTGGTTTAGGAGCTTGTTAATATTGGTTAAGGAGCTAGTTATCATTGGTTAAGGAGCTGGTTATTGTTGGTCCAGGAGCTGGTTAGTGTTGGCTACAGGAGCTGGTTATTGTTGGCCGTAGGAGCTGGTTATTATTGGTTAAGTAGCTGTTTTTTGTTGGTTACATGAGCTGGTTATTGTTGATTAAGGAGCTGGTTATTGTTGGTTAAAGAGCTGGTTATTGTTAGCTACAGGAACTGGTTATTGTTGGTTAATTAGCTGGTTATTGTTGGTTAAGGAGCTGGTTATTGTGGGATGCAGGAGCTGGATATTATTGGTTAAGAAGTTGGTTTTTGTTGACTACAGGAGCTGGTTATTGTTGGCTGCAGGTGCCATTTGGCTGCAGGAACTGGTTATTGTTGGCTCCAGAAGCTGATTGTTGTTGGCTTCAGGAGCTGGTTGACTACATGAGCTGGTTATTGTTGGTTGCAGAAGATGGTTATTGTTGGTTATTGTTTGCTGTATGTTGGATTCAGACGCTGATTATTGTTGACTACAGGAGCTGGTTGGCTACAGGAGCTGGTTATTGTTAGCTACAGGAGCTGGTTTGCTACAGGAGCTGGTTGGCTACAGGAGCTGGTTATTGTTGGCTGCAGGATCTGGTTGGCTACAGGAGCTGGTTATATACCGGAGCTTGTTATTGTTGGCTGCAGGAGCTGGTTACTGTTGACTGTAGGAGCTGGTTATTGTTGGCTGCAGGAGCTGGTTATTGTTGGCTGCAGGAGCTGGTTATTGTTGGCTGTAGGAGCTGGTTATTGTTGGCTACAAGAGCTGGTTATTCTTGGCTGCAGGAGCTGGTTATTGTTGGCTGCAGGAGCTGGTTATTGTTGGCTGCAGGAGCTGGTTATTGTTGGCTTCAGGAGCTGGTTATTGTTGGCTGTGGGAGCTGGTTATTGTTGGTAGCAGAAGCTGGTTTTTGTTGGCAGCAGAAGCTGGTTTTTGTTGGCCGCAGAAGCTGGTTTTTGTTGGCCGCAGGAGCTGGTTTTTGTTGGCCGCAGGAGCTGGTTGTTGTTGATTAAAAAGCTGGTTATTGTTGGCCACAGGAGCTGGTTATTGTTGGTTAAGGAGCTGGTTTTTGATGATTAAGGAGCTGATTATTGTTCATTAGGGAGCCGGTTATTTTTAGCTAGAGGAACTGTTATTGTTGGCCGAAGGAGCTGGTTATTGTTGGTTTAGGAGCTTGTTAATATCTGTTAAGGAGCTAGTTATCATTGGTTAAGGAGCTGGTTATTGTTGGTCCAGGAGCTGGTTAGTGTTGGCTACAGGAGCTGGTTATTGTTGGCCGCAGGAGCTGGTTATTATTGGTTAAGTAGCTGTTTTTTGTTGGCTATAAGAGCTGGTTATTGTTGGTTATGGAGCTGGTGATTGTTGGTTAAAGAGCTGGTTATTGTTAGCTACAGGAGCTGGTTATTGTTGGTTAATAAGCTGGTTATTGTTGGTTAAGGAGCTGATTATTGATGGTTGAAGAGCTGTTTATTGTTAGCTACAGGAACTGGTTATTGTTGGTTAATTAGCTGGTTATTGTTGGTTAAGAAGCTGGTTATTGTGGGATGCAGGAGCTGGATATTATTGGTTAAGAAGTTGGTTTTTGTTGACTACAGTAGCTGGTTATTGTTGGCTGCAGGAGCTGGTTATTGTTGGCTTCAGGAGCTGGTTATTGTTGGCTGTGGGAGCTGGTTATTGTTGGTAGCAGAAGCTGGTTTTTGTTGGCAGCAGGAGCTGGTTTTTGTTGGCCGCAGAAGCTGGTTTTTGCTGGCCGCAGGAGCTGGTTTATGTTGGCTGCAGGAGCTGGTTGTTGTTGATTAAAAAGCTGGTTATTGTTGGCCACAGGAGCTGGTTATTGTTGGTTAAGGAGCTGGTTTTTGATGATTAAGGAGCTGATTATTGTTCATTAGGGAGCCGGTTATTTTTAGCTACAGGAACTGTTATTGTTGCCCGAAGGAGCTGGTTATTGTTGGTTTAGGAGCTTGTTAATATCGGTTAAGGAGCTAGTTATCATTGGTTAAGGAGCTGGTTATTGTTGGTCCAGGAGCTGGTTAGTGTTGGCTACAGAAGCTGGTTATTGTTGGCCGCAGGAGCTGGTTATTATTGGTTAAGTAGCTGTTTTTTGTTGGCTACAAGAGCTGGTTATTGTTGGTTAAGGAGCTGGTGATTGTTGGTTAAAGAGCTGGTTATTGTTAGCTACAGGAGCTGGTTATTGTTGGTTAATAAAGCTGGTTATTGTTGGTTAAGGAGCTGATTATTGATGGTTAAAGAGCTGGTTATTGTTAGCTACAGGAACTGGTTATTGTTGGTTAATTAGCTGGTTATTGTTGGTTAAGAAGCTGGTTATTGTGGGATGCAGGAGCTGGATATTATTGGTTAAGAAGTTGGTTTTTGATGACTACAGGAGCTGGTTATTGTTGGCTGCAGGTGCTATTTGGCTGCAGTAACTGGTTATTGTTTGCTCCAGAAGCTGATTATTGTTGGCTTCAGGAGCTGGTTGACTACATGAGCTGGTTATTGTTGGTTGCAGAAGATGGTTATTGTTGACTACAGAAGCTGGTTATTGTTTGCTGTATGAACTGGTTATTGTTGGGTTCAGACGCTGATTATTGTTGGCTACAGGAGCTGGTTGGCTACAGGAGCTGGTTATTGTTGGCTACAGGAGCTGGTTGGCTACAGGAGCTGGTTAAATACAGGAGCTGGTTATTGTTGGCTGCAGGAGCTGGTTGGCTACAGGAGCTGGTTGGATACAGGAGCTGGTTATTGTTGGCTGCAGGAGCTGGTTGGCTACGGGAGCTGGTTTATTGTTGGCTGCAGGAGCTGGTTTTTGTTGGCCGGAGGAGCATGTTATTGTTGGCTACAGGAGCTGGTTATTGTTGGCTGCAGGATCTGGTTTTTGTTGGCCGCAGGAGCTGGTTATTGTTGACTACAGGAACTGGTTATTGTTGGCAGCAAGTGCTGGTTATTGTTAGCTACATGAGCGGGTTTTTGTTGGCTGCAGGAGCTGGTTATTGTTAGCTACATGAGCTGGTTTTTGTTGGCTCCAGGAGCTGGTTTTTGTTGGCTGCAGGGGCTGGTTATTGTTAGCTGCAAGAGCGGATGTTTACAATGAAATAATAATACCAATAATGAAGTTTAATCTCATAAAAATATCTATTTAGATTAAAAACTCAGCACAATGGCCTTGCTGAATTAAAAATTCATTGATCCAAACACGGAATGCTTGTGCGGAAGCTCTCAACAGGTTCAAGCTAGTTAAGTAAAACAAGAACAACGGGAATACAAACCATTTTGAGTCAATCAGCAAAGATAAGAGAAAAAGAAACGTGGCTCCTGGCTAAGAGGGCTCAGGAACCACCCTATATCAGTTAACATTTAGTGAGGTGCTCGGCAAAATAGAACCAAAATGTTTTTGATGGAAGTAAGTTAGTAACGAGCTTTACGATGATGATTTCTTTCAATAATTTCGTTATTATACGAAATAAAGGAAAACACGCTGAATTTCAAGCAACATTTTTTTCCCCGTTCCATTAGTTCGATAGCCTGAAAGGAACAACAAATAAAACACACACCATTCATCAATAAACTTCTCGTTCCAATCCTTCTCCGCAATGCGAGGCAAGTAGTGAGATAGTCCACGCCACAAATATATAGTCCACGTTGGTAGAGATATAGTCCACGTCACAAAGATATAGTCCACGGCACAATGATATAGTCCACGTCACAAAGATATAGTCCACGTCACAAAGATATAATCCACTTCACAAAGATATAGTCTGCGTCACAATGATATAGTCCACGTCACAAAGATATAGTCCACGTCACAAAGATATAGTCTATGTCACAAAGATAGAGTCCACGTCACAAAGATTATTATTACTCATAAAACACACTTCAAATACCGCTGTCCATTTATTTTCTTTGTTTTAAAAAATACCTTTGTAGCCGTTAATTGGTTGCCATGCTCCACCTGTAGCCACGCTCCACCTGTAGTCACGCTCCACCTGTAGCCACGCTCAAACTGTAGCCACGCTCCACCTGTAGCCACGCTCCACCTGTAGCCACGCTCCACCTGTAGCCACGCTCCACCTGTAGCCACGCTCCACCTGTAGCCACGCTCCACCTGTAGCCACGCTCCACTTGTAGCCACGCTCCACCTGTAGCCACGCTCCACCTGTAGTCACGATTCACCTGTAGCCACGCTCCACTTGTAGCCACGCTCCACCTGTAGCCACCGGTTAGAAAAAATAGTGCATAACAGCAACATTAATTTTTCTGTCATGAACGGAACATTGGACGTACAGGAATAGGATCGTTCAAAATGAATGTTAGAAGAAAGGAATGGGAATGGATAGTAAACAAGGAATTAATCAAAAATGTGTTGGGAACTAGAATGGGAAACATAATATATTATTTGACTTCATAAATGCAATTATTTATTAGTCAGACGTATGAACCCACGACGCCAAACAATTTATTTGAATAATCATGAAGTTTAAAACGAAATAAACTGGTATCCTTTAATTGGCATTCAAACATACCAATATTACAACATTTATTTAATGAGCCTTGCAGCCGCAGTAGAGGAATGCAGAGGGCGACTTTGGCCTTCTGTCACATCCTCAAGGCAAGTCCCTGTCGTAAGTTTTGCACCTTTATTCGCGTCAAATTTATTTCACAACTAATGAAAACCCAACTCATCTTTCTTTCTGTACAATTTCACGCTCAATATACTCTGGTTGGTCAAAAATCCTTATCTATTTTAGCCCTTATTTGGAAGCAGCGTAAGGCAAAGAATAACGATCGGTGTTCTTCCACATGACATGAGCAGCACGCAAATCCTTTGGATCGAAGCTTTCTCAGAGAAATACTTTTTCATCAAATTGAATCACAGACAGGAAGAATTCAGCTCATTATCAAGGTAAGTCTGCTCAGTCCAGCTGTCTCTGACCTATTTTCGTGCAGCCAGACATTGAGTACAAAAGGTTAATGAAATTGGACGGGCAATAACTTTGTTTCTGTACTTTGGTTTTAATGTATGATATTTTGCTTTAAATTGTAAATTGGAGGCATGAAAGGAAAGTTGGCATATGATTCAAGATGAATTGTTCCTCTTCAACGGTTAACAGCATCATGTGGAGGACTGTTCTGTAGGGAAAAGGGGAAAAGAGGTTGACCGTAAGCGAATAAATTATTCAGAAAGTGCCACCTGCATTGAAACCCGTTTGTTTTCAAACCTTTCCACGCTTTGAATTTTTTTTGACAATTACTTGTATATACTCAATGGTTTGAATTATTAGTTCATGTAATGAATATTTTAATTTACGATATTTGAGATGGGGACCACAAATGTTTTACGAAGTCATTGACGTAGCAAACAAATAGTAACTATTTTTCTTCTGATATTCACTGATGATTCAAACTTAAAAAGGAGCATTGAGATAGAGTGCTAAAGGAGTATTGAGATAGAGTGCTAAAGGAGTATTGAGATAGAGTGCTAAAGGAGTATTGAGATAGAGTGCTAAAGGACTATTGAGATAAAGTGCTAAAGGAGTATTGAGATAGGGTGCTAAAGGAGTATTGAGATAGAGTGCTAAAGAAGTATTGAGATAGAGTGCTAAAGGAGTATTGAGATAGAGTGCTAAAGGAGTATTGAGATAGAGTGCTAAAGGAGTATTGAGATAGAGTGCTAAAGGAGTATTGAGATAGAGTGCTAAAGGAGCATTGCGATAGAGTGCTAAAGGAGTATTGAGATAGAGTGCTAAAGGAGTATTGAGATAGAGTGCTATACCATGTTCATTCTAAATGGGCTACGTTGTTATTTTAATGAGATTTTAAATATGTTTTAACGCGCTACGAATGCATTACAAATGAATTCCAAGGAATACGTCACTGTGTTTTCCTCTCTCCCGATCAGAAGCTGTCAGCGCCCAGTTCTTTTATGGCAGGTTTTATTTCAGAGCGTATAAATTACTCCCTTTGTTTGATCGAGCTCGCCACTTCCAAGGGCTTTTTGCTATCTGCTCAAATCAAAGCCCAAGAAATTGAAAAGCAAACAAGCGACCCCACCAAGAATAGCTTCAGGAGGAGCGCTCAATTGAACAGGAATAGTTTGTATCCTGAATACTGAGGAACGGAGCCTGAAGGCTGCTGTATTATACGCGGTCCAAGTTAGGAAAAATAACTCAATTCCTGCTTAGGGAAACGATCTGGGAAAGTATTCTTCTACATCTGATGTGGTGAGCATATTATTAAGATATTTATTTCCCAATGCTATTGAATGATATCCTAATGAAACTTTTAAAAATTATCCCTCGTTGAAGGGTTAACTCACTAACGGGGAAAACATCTTGCAAATTGAAGGATTAACTCACTTTCATATATACCAATAAAATTATTTCCCCATCGAAGTAGACTTGCTTATTAAACGTTGTTAACAAAATGCCATTCCTGGTTGCCTACCCTGATGATTGTATTTAAAGAATGCCCCACAAGGCACTGTTGTAGTATCATGTATTTCCTGCGATTTCAATGCATATTTTCTTTCTTATTTTCAATGGAGTGCTGTTCTCAACGAGGCAATTAGATTTCCATTTAAAATAGGCGGCGTCATTTGCACTCCATCTTCCCAACAAATATATTTTTATTTGCCTATTCTTACATTTTTGCCTAGCGCAAAAATTTAGAGCGCAATATTATTCCTGTTCCCTTTGTCCCTCTGATGTCAGGGGGTACAGTAAATGAGTCCCTTTGTAGCATTACAGCCTTCATTTTGTTTCCTTTGTTCTGTTGCGCCACAAACCTAGCACACACACTCGTAATCACGAGGCCCTGCACAATGGCGCTTCTGGATAAAATTTAGAAACGACTCGGCAAGCATAGAACGAGAAAACTCTGTTAATATTTTGATTATCAACGTGATCTGGTTCTTGTTGCCAGTGCAGGGCTGTTTGAAGGGTCTGAGTAATAAACACTGCTTAGATCCACGACATCTTCCTTGCCTCTTAGTGAGGAGGTGCGCGGCAAGGAAGACTAAGTGTTTCTGACGTAAGTAAAACAATAACGGGCCTGACCAATATGTGTAGACTGTCAAACAAAAGTGTAGGCATTTAACATCATGTATTTCAGTTGAGGATCTATCAAAAGTTTTATATTTAGAAAATTGACGCCTCTCATCCAGCAACATAGTACGATTTGTTGATTCTGTAAGCCTTTAAGGAACAAAACCGAAAAAAAATCCTCCCCGCAATGCGAGGCAAACAGAAATACAATCTACGTCACAGGGATTGTTATCAGTATTGTTATCATTCTTATCAGTCCTGATGTTGTTATCAACCCTGTTGTTCATAACATTCCTGATGTTGTTATCAGTCCTCCCCGCAGTGCGAGACAAACAGTAATACAATCCACGTCACAGAGATTGTTTTCAATCATGTTATCATTGTTATCAGTCCTGAAGTTGTTATCAATCCTGCTGTTGTCATCAGTTCTGATGATGTTATCAGTCCTCAGCAGTGCGAGGCAAAAAGTTTAACAACCCTCGTCCCAGGGATTGTTATCAGCCATGGCAACAACCTACAAAACAACCATTCGTAGTGTTTCTTCCTCTGGACAACTGTCATTTGCTTAACTAATTGGTCATCAGGCTCCGTCGATAGCTGACGGTTAGAACGAATAAAAATACGTCACTGAAGCCACTTTTGCTCCATCATTCCTGGAACTGAGGACTAGAAGGATATCGTTCGAACGGTGCGTTCAAGGTCTGGAATGGAAATGGATAACAAAGAACGTAAATTACTTAAAAATTGTGCTATAAATTCGAACTTTAACATATCTCTGGGTCACAGAGGGTAGTGTGGAGCAGCGATGATATTTTTTTAATACTTCTGACCTTCGAAACAGATGTCCCAAAGATAGCTGTAAGCATACAAGCATTAATATATCTATCTGCTGTGCAATGCATGTTCCACACAGGCTGAGTAGTGTGAATACACCACTGCTTCCCTACACGTTGTGAGCTTGTATTGATGGGCTCCATGTACACGTTTCTTCTTTGTTCTTCCTGTACTGCAATCATTATTATGTCAGTGTTGCACCCTCATTTCAAGCCGCTGCTGTAACTCCTCCTCCGTTTATCAAATCTTGTCGTCCTTGACGTATTGCGTAAATTGGATAAAGTAGACCCAACAGTTCTTCTTCCTAAATCGTGGACCCAATTGCCCGGGCGGCCAAAAATCAATACATAATTTACCCGTCATTTGCATTCAGCGTCACGGAGGACATGAACATTTTGGTAAATAATCGCCAATCACTTTTGCTTCTTATGCCGTAGGCGCCACAAATCTTTTTCTGATCGAGCCTTCCTGAAGTGGATAATCTAATTTGTTTAGAATGTAATCAGAGATCGGAAGAATCTACCTCAGGAACTGACGGGGCCTGCTTTGTCTAGCTACCTCACTAGAATACTCCGTTCGTTAGAGTCATGACATTGACGGCTACGATAGATAAAATAGGTTCAGTAAATAGCTTTGCTTATGTTTCGTTTTCTCGTTTGTGTTTCTAAAAGTTGGGAATCACAGCAACGGAAAGTTGACCAACAGATCAATTTCAAACTCTTTCTGATAGAAGGCGAAGTGTCACGCTGAGGTCTGTACCGTTTGGGTTTGGATCATCGCACTATGAGGTCATTCATGAGGTGGAGGGATACATGAGTATATATAACGCCGCAGTGTCAAACCTTCTGAAACAATTTTATTTGAGGTGGTAAGGTTATTCCAATTTGCAGCATTGCAAATTTTGAAATTATGTTTCTATTACCATAACAAAGTAAAATTTACAGTGAAAAATAAAATGTTTTAAATTCACTTACATTTTTATTTCAGTGATGTCGCTGATCAATTGTTGAATTTGATATAATCCGTCAGCAGACGCTTCTTCACGATCAGGCTTATTTCCAACGCAATGATATGCCTTCCTTCCTTTCATTGAGGGCTCGACTTCTAGAGGACTTGACGTTATCTTCTAAAATCAAAGCCCGAGAAATTGAACAGCGAACAAGCGGCCCAAACGAGAATTGTTTCTGTCCCAGCGCTCTATGCTCGGGGAAGGATTGGTATCCTGAATTCTGAAGCATGCTTCTCTTCAATTAATCTGGTGCTCCATAACAGGAAATTGAATTCTTTTCCTGCCTTCAGGATAGCACTCGGTAAATTTCCTCCCTCTGTTTGAAGTCTTTTCAGAATAATGCAACATTTTTGTCGATGGTTCCGGCGAATTTTTTCAATGATAAGCGGCAAAAAATAGTTTTTCAGGCATATTCGCTACAATCCAATTCAATCACTTTGTTGGTCACTGAAGAGATATAATAAATTGTAATTAGCAGTAATTGGCAATTGAAACTGGAGGGTCAACTAAGAACTCGAAATAATCTATATTATAAAATAAAATTTTACAATACAGATACATTTACAGACACAAATACAGACACTTGGGATAATCTATATGATAAAACAATCATTCAGATACAGATACAAATACAGACACAGATACAGACACTCGGAATAATCTATATTATAAGAAAGTTGTACAGCTACAGCTACAGACACTAGGCCGAATCCCCCACCCCAGGTAGGGGGGCGGCCGACGGCAGTCGCAACTCATACTCCCCTCATTCACTCACACTCAAACAAACAAACAAACAAGTTGTGATTCGTGCAAAATCGATGTCCAGGACACTGAATACGGTATCACAAATACGGAGCAGTAGTCCACGGGGCTTTCTGGCTACTCAAATCCCCTTATTCGTATTGGGTCACACTCGCCTACCCCAGCAAATTCATTTTTTTATTTTGTGTCGCACGCCGCCTTCCTCAGCCAATCCCTTTGTTTGCACCGCATCGCAAACGCTTAACGCAGCGAGTTCGGTTATTACCTTGTGTTGTACTCCGCCTAACGCAGCCAGTTCGGTTATTACCTTGTGCTGTACTCCGCCTAACGCAGCCAGTTCGGTTATTACCTTGTGTTGTACTCCGCCTAACGTAGCCAGTTCGGTTATTACCTTGTGTTGTACTCCGCCTAACGCAGCCAGTTCGGTTATTACCTTGTGTTGTACTCCGCCTAACGCAGCCAGTTCGGTTATTACCTTGTGTTGTACTCCGCCTAACGCAGCCAGTTCGGTTATTA
>SDVV010017718.1:0-11424 GCA_016164225.1 Gammarus roeselii
TATGTATACATATTGTGTATGGGAAAAGAAGCAATATAGGGTATATATAAGAAGATGAACACATTTACAATATGAAATAAATAGCAAATAACAGATCAAGTCTAGCATTTCAATAGGTCTAACTCGAATGTGGAGTTAGGCTTTTAAATTATTTCGTTTCCCGTTAACATTTTGTGATCTTCGAAATTGAATTTTAAAGTGAGGCATCGACTGCCCTGTGAGCTTTGTTTATGTTTAGAATACACATGCGTCGTTTGTTATTATATGCTGTGCCTGTAGAAACTCGCAGTTTGGTAGAACTTTCCTTCCGTCTCTTGTTGCATTGTGGAGCTCGATTGATGGCTCACCATATTCTTGTGATTGAATTAGCCCTTCATTCAAGTTCTTCATTCATGTTTTTTTTTCTTCAAAAGATGTGTTTTCTGTGTTTTATTGTACTTCCTTGTTGTATGGATTGTTTGGAGGCTCGTCGGTTTCCCGAAAGCTGCAAGTTTCTTTTGTTGTCCTTCCAGTTGCATAAAAAAATACGTTTCATCTCGGGATTTTTTGTTCGAAGAAAACATGAGTCTGGGGTGTTACTGTAAATTCCTTATAAGGCGTTTAACATAACATACAAGAGTGATACCAAACTGAGACACTAGTAAAATCCCTTGATTGTTGTTGGACACTCTTTCATTAGGTTGCAGCAAGGTGTATGCCGTTATAAAAGATAAGTTCAACCTCTAGTAATATAGGTCGATTCAAGCGTCAAACCCACAATCCCTAATTTGTGGGTACTGTCATACAACACTCCCCTATTACTCCTCTCGTCCTGTCCAACGACTGAAATGTTTCATCTTCTGTACCCAGGGGCCCTTGCAGCGGGTGAGGGTGAGTCGGCCCCTCTCAAGGAACGTCCCGAGCCCCTGGACCTCGAGGCGGCAACCGCCAACCGCAACACGGAGGTCGATGCAGAGGTAGACGCTGCGGACATGGATGTGGAAGCTGATATTTTGTCAGACGCTGATGCCGCCACGGATGAAATCTGGGAGCAGAGCACCCCGGAAGAGCTTGCCTCGGCGAAGACGACTAGCTTGCACAGCCATACTACCCTCACCCCCATGAGCACCAGTAAGTACTAACGGGTGGGTGACATCATCCACGTTTGTGTTTGCTAAGAATTGACTGTAAAAATGTAAAAATTGGGTTTGGTTTTGGGCTCATGGTGTTAGCCAAGGTGAGGTTAAGGAGGTGATCTCTGGGCAGATGGTGTCAGGTCAGTCGGGTCAAGGTTGGTGGGATCTGGGCAAACGGCGTCAGGACAGTTGTATCAAGGTAGGTGGTGTCTGGGCAGTTGGTTTCAGGTAAGGTGGGGTCCAATCACGTCCATGGCGCCGGAGCTCTTAAAGCGGATAGCGAGGTATCCCGCGTTTCAGACACGTTCCTTCCTTTGTTTCTGGAAGTCACATTAATGTTGGCAACAACCTGATGATAGGCACTTGTGCTGGTAATGGTAAGAAAGCTGTCGTTGATTGATGTTTCTGTGAAACTTCAAAATAATGCTTGTTGGTCATAATTATATGGACTCTTGTACTATCGATACACTTTGGCAGCAATTGGTTATATTTGTGCTTGAAGTTCATATTTTTGGTCCGTAAGAAACAGAGTAAATATAATAAAAACGCTGTTGCAATTGGAAATTGTTCAGCGCCGGTGGTATCCGATGTCAATCTTTCTAAATCAAGCGTATCTCAATTTAAAGACCTTTATGCACTGCTTTCGATAGGTCCGGATAATAGCATTCTCTACTATTCTTCTTCAAGTTTGGAGGTAGATGACCAATAAAAGTGTTGAATGACATTTGACATTCATGAGGAACGTGGGAGTTGACGGTTTGCAGCGTTCCACGGGACCTTTTTTCTTTTCTTCTATATGTAGTCTGGCTGCTCAGATATCAAATTCTATCATTAAAGTCCAGATTGCATTCTTTCCTCATTAATGGCGGACCATATTACCAACGCGCTTCCCCCGTAAATCCATGGGTTTCCATCCCGGTGGTCCCGCTTAGCCGGTTGTCATTTGGCGGGCTCTGGCAGCTCCAGATGCCCATGAACGACGCGCCTATACAAGCGCCTCCGTGCACCACAGGCCTCCAGTCGCGCTGGAGCTCACGAAGGTAGTACACGCGCGTTGCTCTCTGTACCGTTCACTGTCCACTGGGGGCTGCTCAAGGCGGGGTACAAAAAAAGGGTTTCGAGGGAAGGAAAAGCTATCTTGTGGAATGGAGCTCGTGTTTCTGGAATCTGGTCGAAAATGCCATATTTCGAGGAACGTGATGTATTGAATTGGAGTGCACAAAATAAATAATTGGAGATGTTAGTGTTCATGAATAACTTTAGATCTAATTCTTAAAGTAACTATTGATCCGCATGATAATACCAGGTAACTCAAGTGTGACACGGTACTATACTTAATTGATCAAGGTGTTATTCAGTGGTTAATTGAATTGTTGCACAAACATTCGACAGAAATATATATTTTTTTAATACTTAACCATTTGCTCAATATTATTAACATGAATTGTAGCATTAATTTTACAATTGGTCAGCACAATCCATTGTATTTGCGTCTTTTCACGAGGCATATCGTCCATCTCTCGCGCCACCTGTCCAAACAGCTCTTCGACCACTTTGTTTTGGAGCAGTTTCCAGTGGCAACGACGGCCCTTGACGGGTCCTCAGTTAATGATCGCCGCCGAGGTGGCTCTGCTGCTGAGCGTCGTCCAATACACGCATAGCCCTTTCTGTTTGTTCGCCTGTATGTTCGTTCTGCCCGCCAGTCTGGCTAGCTAGTGTTGGTTTTTGTCAAGAGGACGCTATGTTTACCAACTCATGTGTTCTCAACCTCGTACGTACTGTGACTACATGTGACAGGACCATGTCGTAGTCTTTCAGATTTGTTTATTCCAATTTAGTACTATTTGATCAGAATCCGTCGCAAAGTCCATCATTGACTTGTCAAACTTGGGGCTCATAACTAACTTGCGGAATTGGAGGTCGTTGCTTTTATGAGTCCAGTCATTGGCAAGGCGCCAACTCTCTGCCATGGATACTCTCCGCTTCGTTGTCATCGAACACGTGTGTTGCCCGTCTCCTGCCTGCTCTTCTAATTCTGCCTCATTGTTCCGGCCAAATTCTATTCACCTTAATGAACATTATTGTATTGTATTCCAACATCCCTGCAATGTGATTTATGCTTTTGTGTACGATTTGATGGAAGCCGAGGGCGAACGCACACCACCGGAACAGAGATTTATCGTTGTAATTGTGCATATTGAAAAAAAATCTGACTGTGTGTTCCATCAATAAACATGATTACGATGTCAACAACATGAGTATTAACGAGGGCGCGACGCTGAAATATTTGTCATACTATCGGTGATAAACTGCGTGAACATCAGTGAGATCTTCTGTTAGTTTTCCCGTGCGTACGTGTTGCCGGCCTACACCACATCTCGACGAATTTTCTACCTGCGTTCAACTCAGCTTCATTGTCTAGTTGATTGGCTCCTAATGTGCTACTACACGATTTCGACGAATCATTGCTACCAGTACGACTAAACAAGTTCTGCACTTCTCGGCATCGACATATCGTAACTCTCCAATGAAACACGAGCACTAACTGAAATATTAATCGCACCTGTCAACGTGCAAAACTGTCGAGAACGTTGTTTTTGACTGCCACGGTAACATACACGCGTGGAGACCAAGAACAAAAAGCTGGAGAGATGCATGATCGCCTCGATATTCTCTACCTCGGTCTACGAGAGGCGAGACGGTCTCGTCGTCTATGGTGATGTAGCTGTGGCCTCTGAGGGTGAGAACTGATCGGAAATTGTTACGCAGCCCAAACTGGATGAACTTGAAACTCAAATGAGACCTGGTGATATTTCCACTGCTCATCGTATGGGAGAAAATTTAAAACACTAGGGCTTCCAACAGCAGGAGCGTTATCATCAAGCTATGCTAGAGAGATATGAAGAAGGATATTCTATCGGCGTGTTGACCACTTACGCCAACGTCAATGAAAGTTTGACATCACCCACTCTCATGTGATGTTTGTCCTCCGCAAGGCAAGAGGAGACCATTCTGACTAGTTCAGGGTACCAGTGCTCTACGATGGCAACGAGAACTCTTACGTGTCGATGCCAGCAGCCTCGGCAGAGCAGCTCAGCCACAATTTATAAGGGACTAGAACATGGAAATGCCAGAAGCCTTGGCAAAGCAGCTCTGCCACAATTTATAAGAAACTTGAACATGGAAATGCCAGAAGCCTTGGCAAAGCAGCTCTGCTACAATTAACACAGAACTTGAACATGCAACTGCCAGGAGCCTCGACAAAGCCAACTCTACCACTTGAACATGTAAATAATCGGTAATAATGTCAGAAGGAAAAATATTTTATTTCAATCGATATTCATGGTAGCATTTTCTTACAGGAAATGATTGAATTAACATGATAGGCAAAACTAAATTTATTGGTGTATGTTATGATATAAAAATAACATTCAAACCATTGAAATTGTCAAGATCTGTGGCATCCAATATAAGTTAAATCAATTCCTCCGATAATCTGTCCATAAAACCCTTCATTTTACAATGGTCTAGCTATTCTTAATATACGGAATCAAAGCTTGGTATAGATTAGATTAAAATAAAACGGGTCAAATACGTTTTCCGCAACAGTTGGCTATTAGAGCTAGAAATGACATTCAATTCGGCAAGCAGACTCATCCAATTTTTGGAGGCCTGCATATCCTGAAACTGGAAGATCAAAATATCTTCCAGATGGCCCCACACGCATTCAAAACATTTTCAGACGCCGCGATTACGATCTATTGAAATGAATGAGGAAATTTTCGGATGTACACAATTGTGGTCGGGTTTTACCTTATCATTTTATTTATACCCGACCGTTTTGAAACAACTTCATTATGTTTATTTTAAATCCTAAACTTTACCATCTTCTGAGACTGGAATTCTACATCTTGCATAACTTGTCACAAAATTACAAACTGGATCATAATAAGAACAACAGAATCATGTCAGAATTCAGACTGTACCTATTAATCGTTTAGTTACATTATTTCCAGGACATTCACCCTATTTTTTGGTTAAGTGGGCGCGGCCATCTTGGTGGTCCGAACACTCCTCGTAACGGTTGCTAAGTCATCAGGGTCTCTATTTTCTACAAATAACTTCCTAAATTCCCTATTCTTGAGTAGTAGGTTAGTCTACAACTATCACTACGTCACCATAGCGAACTAGTCGTTGAGTCTTAATCTAAAACTTAGCGTCACATTGCTGGTATCTTCCCGATTTGTATCGTCTCATCCTGCTCTAGGACACTTCACGGAGCTACAGGTCTGCTCCCTACAACAGAGAAAATCAAGTGCCCTATTTCTCCCGCAGTGGGAGAAACAGAGTACGACAACCCCCTCCGGCGGTTGCCATGTACTTCGTTTACTTATCGACCTACCGGGAAGCCTACTAAAATGTACTTGCCTAATGCATTATACTATAATTTACAATATATCACATGAAGTAATTTACCATCGATCATTACTTATACGTTTTACTTCATTCTTATTTATTGCCTATCAAGATATTCAAAAGCATGCAGCAACGGCAAGCGAAACAAGGACAAGGCGAGAGAAGGGGTGAGGGTCGAGTGTGGTGTAACGCCTCTAATCTGGCCCAGGCATGCCTAGAGACACCGCTGGACCCATTCCAGCGGTTTATACAAATGAAATGTCTCAGTTGGCAGGGTATGCGTAATGTCACCCACACACTCCCAGCAGAGAAGAAAGCACAATGGCAACTTATTGTAGTTGAGTGGCAATACGCCGACGGGCTGCCGTCCGAGATGGTCGGGGAGCCTTTAGCTCGTTTGCACCTGAAGGACTGAGTATGTCCCTGGTGCTGTTGACGGTGGAATGCGCGTTGTTTTCACGGTCGGTGCTTACTTGATGTGGCGACATCGAGTCTTGACTCTGTGAACTTTCATCGGGCTCCACCGCTTGCACCTCTAATGGATACAACAGAGTCACCGGTCGACTGATGGTGCCTCCACGAGTTTTGAGTTTCACGCTTCTCACGTGACCGTCTTTACTTGCGTGGGTCTCGATGATCCTGCCCAGACTCCGTGACAGTCTCGGGCCCTCGTCGCGGATCTGAACTAGGTCATCCACCTTCGGCGCAATGACTTCCCCGGCTTACACGGCATGATGCCGCAGAATGGTTAGGTATTTTTTTCTAAACCTTGTCTGGAAACTATGAAGAATCTTCTGGACATTTCTCTGACGTCGTGTTAGAAGCTCTGCTGTGAACATGGAGGGATCTAGCTCTTCCTCCGGGTCCAGTGTTGCCACTGACGCGCCGTCCAGACGGTATCCGAGCATCAGCTGGGATGGCGTGAGGGGTTGATAGTCATCAACTTAGTCGGAGATAGAATTTAGCGGACGATCATTGAGGTCCGCTTCTATCTCGCAGAGTACGGTGTGTAGCTCATCTTCCGTCACCATGGCTCTGTTTAACGTTTTCTGTAGACAAAGCTTGACCATCTTCACGATCCTCTCGAAGAAGCCTTCGAACCAAGGGGCTCCGTTATGATTGAAATGCCACATGCATCTGTTTTGATTCAGAATACTCCAAACCCTGTGATGTTCCTCCCAAGACTGGAGTATCTTAGCGGAACTCACAAAGTTCGATACATTGTCAATAATCAACATTTGGGGATAGGATCGACAAGCAGAAAACCGTTGAAGAGTTCTCAAGAAGGTTTCTACAGACAGATCCTTAGCAACTTCCAAGTGTACTGCCCTGGTGGATGCACATGTTTACAGTGCAATGTATCGTTTTTTGATTTGTGTTCCCTCATTCATATAAAGGGGACCGGCATAATCCACACCTATACAGCGAATGGACGAGATTGACTTACCCTGTACCCTGGAAGGGGAGGGGTTGGTGGTCTACGGTAATTTGTCCCACGTTCGCTTCTGCACTGCATGCAATTCCTTATTGCTTCCTTGGTTTTCTGCCTAACCCTAGGGATCCACCGTCGTTGACGCAGGCTGGCCACGACGAGGTTTATTCCCATGAGGTACTTGACATTGTATACTTCTTCAATGATCATTTTTGTAATCCGATGTTTGGTTGGTATTGGATACTTCACAGAGTCCTCAATCTCGGCCTCTGTGATTCTGCTCCCCACCACAAGCTTATCAGCCTTGATGCTTAGATTTAACTGCTTCATTAATGAAGTGATACCCTTGGGACTTGGTTTACTAATGAATTTTATCTCCTCCGCAAACTCCTCCTTTTGGAGTTCCTTTACTACCCAATCTTCGTCCCATTCCATCTCATTGAGTGTCAAATTTTGTTCTTTGCTTTGTTTCTTTGACCTTCTATTGTTCTTACGTTGGTTTCTCACCTTCAACTTCAGACACTAGTGTACCTCTTTATCCACCCAAAGGTGGTTATTAATCTTTTGAACGTGCTACATCTGTTGGCTAATGATAGTAGGAAAGACTCTGTGGGTGGAAGCTCTTCTGAACTATTTAGTGTCCCGCTATGCACTTGTGCAGTAAAGTTTTCCCACTCCTGGAGTTCCGTTATGTTCATTGACCCATGCCACCACTGGTGGCTTGACTTGAGCTTCCTCGGGTTGATTCCTCGAGTTATCAAGTCAGCTGGGTTTTGACTTGTGTTAACATAATGGCAATTAGCGTTGGGAAGAATTTTCTTGATGTCTGTCTTCTTGTTCTGCATGTAGGCTTATAATGAGCCTGTTGAGTGTATCCAGCCCAGTGCCACTTGACTGTCTGGCCACACGTGTATGGCCTCAACACTTACTTCCTTTTCATAGGCTTCACATACATATTTGGTGAGCCTTGCTCCAAGTAGAGCTGCTCTCAACTCCAGTTTGGGAACTGAAAGAGTTTTCTCGGGTGCAATCCGTCCTTTTGCCATCAATAGTGTGGCCTTACCTTTACTGACTCCATACACAGCTGCTCCATATGCCACTGTGGACGCATCTACAAATGTGTGTAGGGTCATTGACTTGTCTATCTCTGAGTTGCGCTTGACTGGTATGTCACCCATCTTGGTGAACTCTCCCTTCATTTTTTCTCATTTGATTGCAATGGATTCGGGGAGATCCTCATCCCAATCTACCTTTAACTGCCATATTTCCTTCATTAGGAACTTGGCCTTGATGGTGATGGAAGTCATTAATCCAAGAGGATCAAATTGTGTAGCTAATCCTCGGAGAATGATTCTCTTTGTTGGCTTACCTGATTATAACGCTCTAGAAGCCACCATCAAGGGGTCCTGTACAATGACCCATCTGAGCTCTAAAACTGGAACAATGGGTCTGGCATCTGATTCACCTTCTTTCTCTGTCAGTTCCTTGAGTTCTGGTCATTGGTAGCCCGTTCAAGGAGGTTGAGTCCAGCATCACCCAGAATTTTCTTGGATGAACTGTGAAATTCTTGTAGTTCTGCCTTTGTTGTTGCAGTTACTAATAAATTGTCGACATAGATATTTTCTTTGATCTTGTCTGTTATGTCCTTTTGCCCACCATACTTTCTAAGTGGTGGTTAATTGTTGCATTCAAGATGAATTTGGAGCAGGTGGCTCCAAAAAGAGTGACTTTGAAACTATAGGTGTCTATGGGGCTGTCAGGATCAATGGAATCTCTGGGCCATAAAAATCTCGTGAAGTCTCTGTCCTGTTCATCCAAACCTACCATCAAGAATGCATTTGCAGTGTCAGAACAGGCAGCTAGTGACCCCAATCTGGATCACATCAACATCTGAGGTAACTCTGGGACCATGGATGGTCCTGGGTACAAACAATAATTTAGGCTTACTGCATCGTTATGTGGGTTTGCTGAACAATCAAAAACCACACGCATTGGTGTTGTTGGAGATTTCTTTCTCACAGCGTTGTGAGGAAGGTAATGGTATGCATCTGGTGGCTTCATGGCACTTATCATTTTCATGAATCCTCTTTGTTGTTGCTCTTGCATAACGCTGTCATAGTGCTTCAACGATTCAGGTTCTGACCTCAGACGCTTTAGATTGCTCACCAGCCTTCTTTGGGCCAACCGATAATTGATTGGCAGTGTGGAATGAGCCGCCTTCCATGATAATCTGGCCACGTACTTGCCCTCTGAAAATAAGATGCTGTTGTTGAATTGCTCTCGAGCTGCTTTATCGTCCGAGTGTGCTTCTTCCGGTGATATCCCTATTGTGTCCAAACGCCACAATAGGTCAACATCCTTTTCTGCTTCTCTGTCTGACACTGCTACCTTAAGTGCAGTTATCACATTGATTTGAGGGTTTTCTTGAAATTCTTTTATGGAACCTGATAGTAGGTCTCCTAACTTTGAAGATATTATTGTTATTCCTTCATCCTGCTTTACAGGAAAATCAAAATCATAGTAATGATCTGCTCCAATGAGCATATCAACTGGGTAGTGGACTATATTTTCAAACTTGTCAGCCAAGTTGCGTCCCTTGGCTTTGAGGCGAGTGGCTAGTTCACTGACTCCGCTCATGTTAAGTCGTTCAGCTAAAGTGTCGACTACAATCACTTTCAGGGAGATGTTCTCATGTGTCGACACTTCTATGGTGACATTCTTTATGTCATATCGTCCTTTAGTTCCTTTGCTGTTGAAACCGTCAATTGTCAGGGTGGTGTGTCGACATGTAGTGTCATCCTCGTTCAAGATTCCTCTTTTGATGAAGGACCTCTGAGCCCCTTGGTCGAACAAAGCTCTCACGAGTTTTACACCATCCTTTGTTTTCAAACTAATTAAAGCTGTGGGTAGGGCGGTCGCCTTACCACACCCAGCTGCTAGTGCATTCACTGTAGCTACACTAGGGGGAGTGTTTCCTGCAGAGCTGGTAGCTACTGCAGCTGTAGACTTTGCATTGCTTGATGCTGGCTTGTCTTCATGTCGTCGACCTTTGCTAAGTTTGAAGCAGAGTGCACCATGATGTCCGCTGATCTTGCAATTCTTACAGCAGAACGGTAGCCTGACTTCAGGCATTTGAAGCATAATCTCAACTCGGATACCCGAATGTTTCTCTCTTCGTTACTTTCATATCTTGTACAGCGATAAAGAGAATGATCTCCAGAAGGATCCTACAGTTGACTGGGGTCCTCGGTTGTTTCCATCAGGTGGTCTGGAATGCTGTCCATTACAATTGCTTCTCGAACCTCCTTGATAAATGGCTCCGGCCTCCATTTACCTGTGGTTTGAAGTCAGTCTCACAGTTCTCAAGTCCAGTGATGTCTGACATGAGTGCGTCTCGGAAATAAGCCAAACTCCGTGCAGCATGTGGGTCTCGCCCCCTACTGCAGGTTTCTTTGATCCTTGATCAGTTTGCGCCAGATCCGGTGTGAAGTTATTGAGGAACAGTGCCTGCAGTCATTGAAGTCTACTCTTGCTGTCTTCAGATGGCAAAGGCTTACTTCCACTTTGTGCCTGTACTCTTACAGAGATGAAATTGAATCAGCAGGGGCTGGAAGATCATCAAGTGCATCCAGATGTGCCATCCTTATGCGAACCTCGTTCCCATACAGCTTCTTCAGCATTGCAAGTGCTAGTGGGTAGGAATTATTAGTTAGAGTAAACCCAGCTAGTGTAGTTTTAGCAATATCTGCTTTGCAGATATTGAAATTTTTACAAAGGTTTCAGTTCATAATTTTTATGAACAGTTCGGAAATTTTGCCAGAATGAGGTGAACATGAGTATGTTCCCTAAGAAATCTAGCATATCTAGAGTAGGCGCTTGACTCTCACACTTCTATGGGACGAATTGCTCACTGATGTATCAGCTTCACCAGTTGGGGCTGGCTGCGCTTCAATTCTTAATCTTCTGACCTTTTCTAGGGTGATGTTCAAGGGTTCCAATGACTCATCATTTTCGTCCTCGAGTTGAAATTTTTCTTCTTGAGGAATGTCATTATCCTCATTAACAATTTCAAACATCTGCTTGTGCAGTGCAAGCGCGTTGTCTGCACATGTCCCCGAAGTCGCTGATATTCTGCATTTCTATTCATTTTGAAATTCAGATTTTACAGCAAACAATACAATTTCACAGTGAAAATAATTTTAAATCTTCCTTGTTGAGACTTATCTCAACCCCTTTGTAAAAACTTCAAAGGGGTATTTAGCTCTTCTTACAACAGACAATAGTTAATTGTCCGTGACCTTATAACTGGTAACTAATTTCCAAAGTTAAAAACCCTCAGAAAAAACTATCAAGAATAGACTGGCAACAATAACGCCCGTTATTTGACAATCACTCCTGCCGCAGTTCTTGAGAATTGTTCACCTGAAAATTGTCACCTTCCTTCAGTCATGAATCAATACA
>SDVV010017719.1:0-13926 GCA_016164225.1 Gammarus roeselii
CTGCCCCTCATCAAAGTTTTTGTACAGATCTTCAGTGATGCTCATAAGTGCGTCTTCTGTTGACAATTTTCGCCGATAAGCATACTGGCAGTCATTCAACAGCTTGTTTGATTTCAGGTAATCAATCAATTGGATAGATATTACCTTTTCTAGAATCTTGGATAGGACAGGCAGAAGACTGATCGGTCTGAAGTTGTATGGTTCATTCTTGTCTCCAGCCTACCGCACTTCTTCCTTAGTAATGCCGGCAATAAGTCTTGCCCAACTCCGGTATCCCTGCGCCACCACCCACAGCATTAATGTCAGCCTCTTTGACATCCTCGACATTCAGCCATTCGTCGAAATAATCGGCCCGCCTCTTCCGTACATCACCACTTTCCAACAACAACTGGCCGTTTTCATCTATCATCATTTCCTCCTTTCCGGTCTCTCCTTAGCTCACCCTCTTCACCTCTTTCCAGAATATCTACACCTGCAACCACTCCTCAAACGCTCCTCTTTTCCGTGCCACCGCTAGTTTGACCCCCTCGTTCCACCACTCGCAACCTTTCCTTCTGCACCCGCCCACACGGCGCGCACCACACACCTTCTTCGCACATCTCAGCAACGCATCCCTTAACGTCTCCCATTCTTCCTCCACATCTCTCAAATCCTGTCCTATCACGTTGTCATATTCTTCCCTCAACGCCTGCTGGAACTCCTCGGCTCTACTTCTCACATTCAGCCCACTCACTTTCACTACCTCTCTTCCTTCTCCCACTCGTTTGTTGCCCATCCACTTCTGCTCCACTCTTAATCTACCTTCCGCCAGCAGATGGTCAGACACTCCTCCACCCTCCCCTTTCAACACCCGCACATTCAACAGCTTCCCCACCACTCTCCTTGATATCAGCACAAAATCCATCAGTGCTCTCTCCACCATTGCGCCATGGGCCATCCTTGCCCATGTGTACTTGTGGATACCTCGCTTCTTGAACAAACTGTTCCCGACCACCAGCTCCTGCTCCATACACAGACCTATCAGGTTTTCTCCACGGTCATTCCTACCGGGAACGACATACCTTCCTATCACATTCTCCACCACTACATCTCCAACTCTCGCATTAAGGTCACCCAGTACAACTACATTGAAATGACCTCCAAAACTCTCAATACACTCATTCAGGTCAGTCCAGAATTGCTCCCTCTCCTCTTCACTCCTCTCGCTGCCAGGTCCGTAAGCACTCACAAATGCCCATCTTTCTACGCCTAACTTGGGTGTAGAAAGGAAGGCGTGGAGATTAGAGATAATTCATCTTTCTTGCTTCTAAGTCCCTAGCAATTCCACCGAAGTATTGTACTTTTGTTTATTTCGGATGTGTTCCACGCTCAGATCTTGATGGTCTGGAGCGGTCGTGTGGTTTGAAGGAACTTTCGTCGCGTTCGTGTTTATTAGGCACAGGTGTCCTAGATCGACAGCGTTTGCTAGAGCGTCCGCTTTCTGTAGAACATGATCTCCTAGACTCCCTGCGCTCTCGGCTGTGAGTGTTTTTGCAGGAGGAGGAGGAGGACGAAGAAGTACGATCTATGTGTCTGATTCTTGAGCGAGCGCGTTACTTTTCTATGGAGGTTTTTATAAACATTATGATGGGCTGGGTAGTAGTCGCTGGGATATTTGAGTCGAGTGCGGTGCATGGTCGTTCGGTGGTTTTGGGTATTAGTTCTTCATTAAAGATTTTCAACGCGTCCTCGCGATAGCGAGGGTCGTTTTCGCTTGTGAGATGTTTTGGTGTCGGGAATGTTAGCTGAAGGTTGAATACCTCACTTTGGTTTTCGCTGGGTGCGGTCGCAGTCAAGACGGACAGAAGACGTTCAACGCTCTGATCAAGGCGAGCTGTGATTCGTGGGCTGTTGCTAATCATTTTTGCTTCGTGACGAGTTGGCGTTGCGTCCCCACGGTTGTCGGAGGAAGAATCTTCGTCTCTTCGCCTTTTGATTTTTGTGTTATTGGACCTCTCCTCGTGGTCGACTGAGGCAGCATCCATCACTGTGCTCTCAAAGGCACTGGTGGGTTCAGTGATGTTGAGAATTGGATGGCCAGTCATGGAGCACAGTCCTTCTCGAAGATTATATGGGCAAAAATCCGATGTGTCAACGAAACGGAATGTCCTTTTCAAGTATTCTGGGAATTTAGGGCTGCTGTTGAATAGGTTGTGGTCATTGACTCAAGCGTATCGTCTCCTCTTACGTTTCTTGGTGTTCGGGCATTATAAGTTTCAGCTGGGAGGAGAACGATGTTATCAAAGAAGTTAGAGGCGGAAGCACACGAACAGGTTACGGGTTCCCTGGCTTCTATCCTCTTCATCAGCTCATCTAGTCGGGTATTCGTATTTGCAAAAAGATTTTCGAGCTTTGTGATTTGATTTGAGCCTCATTTCCACCAGAGCCTCAACGTGAGTCATAATAGGCTCCCCGTAGGGCGCGTCGAGCTTAGTGAGGCGTTCACCGACCTCACTGGAGGGCGTTGAGCAGTTCTCAGTCTCCAGCTCGGGAAGGCCCATCATTTTGCTTATCTTGCCTAGAGCATTCTGCATTCCGATCACACACGCGTCCAGCCTCGAGAAGCGCTCACTGGTGTCATCGAACACGACCTGGGTCAGGTCTCCTGTTGATGAGGGACTTCTGAGGGGTTCGACGCTCATTTTCGCTGATGGGTTGGAGTACGACGCTCTAGAGGGGTGGGTTGCCAGCCTCCCTCCGATCTGATCCCCGGCTTCTACCCGGGGTTCTGGGTAACTGAAGATGGGGTCTTCTTCACTTGTATTTTTATTGTATATATGAATAAATACACCAACTTAATCCTTGAATTTACTCTTAAAATTAATCCTAAATCAAATTTTTTTTAGTAAACTTTTGTTTATATGAACTTTTTTTTAAAGTTTTTTTGTTGCTTTTTCTTTTATTTCAATTGGTTTCGATTCAAAGTTCAAAAACCCTGGTGTCAGTGGGGGGCTCACCTTTTTGTGCACCAAAGGGGGAATGTAGCGACAAACTGAAAGGGAAGGACGGTGGAGGGATCTTTTAAATCAAAACATATTCACACAAAGGGACAAAGGAAATTTAGTGGTTAACGAGGCCGCCGCGGGAAGGCGGGTGAGCCTAGGATACCCCCAGGGGGTATCCCTCTGAGGTGCCTTATTGCTCTTGCTCTGAAGAGATGGTAGTTGATCTCTCCAAATAGGTTGAAAACTTTTATTTTTAAGAGACGATATTCGGTCTCGGAGCAATATTCGGCCTAAAGCGGTGACCGGCTCTTATTTTTAAACAGCAAAAAAAAATAAGCTTCTATGCCCTTTAGACTGGTAAACTTGGAGCTTAGATGCAAAGAACAGTATGCAATGGTGTTTTCGAACTCACTGGTCACTCATTGGTTACGGTACTGCCTCTGCGCAAAGCTTCTAGTGCTGCTGTGTGCCAAACATTGTGAGTGATGTAATATGCAACCTCATGTTGGACATTTCCTACTCAATTTTACAGTAAATGTCAGTTGAAACAGTAAATTGTCAGGGAATAAGTAAATGTCAATTGAATTTACTTGTTTTACTTTTTCTTCTTGAAATCAATTGTTCAATGTACCGGTTTCATGTCTTGATATATTAAAGACTGTAGAATAGAGAATGTTCTCCAACATGTCCATCAATTGGTGAGATGTCAAACTAAATTTACTCTCCAACCTTAGTTATAAGCTAATTTTTTACTATATTCCAGTAGCAAATGTTGTCTTCAGAATAGCTCACGCTGACGAGGACTTAGCATACTTCATTGGTTTATTCTGATAAGTCATTTTTCCAGTTCAGTTTACCAAAAATAAGTTTTAAATCCTAAAAAAATCCCTAAAATTCCCAGCAGACATTTACTTATCCATGACAATTTACTGTTTAAACAGACATTTAATAAGAAAACTGACAGCAGGAAATGGCCAACAAAAGGTGGTAGCTACATTATAGTTACTCACATAATGTTTGACATACGAAAACACAAATTTTGAAAACAACTGCTTAGTTGAAATGAATGATGGGAGATGGGTACAAAGGGTTATGAAAGCAGAGGCGAGTGGACATTGGCCTGGAGGCAGACCAAAGTTTGGCGGAAAGATAGCGGGCGTGAAGTATGCAGTAGGGAAGAGAGACATCAGTGTGGAGGTAGCATGAGCGTGCAATGGGTAGGCATGAGTAGAAAATGGATGTGAATATATGAGTTTTGATGACGTATATACTCATTTGCTTTCTTGCTAATGGTGTTTCGTGAGAAACGTGATGAATGTGGGTGGGGAGAACCCCGCAAATATGATGCAGCAGGGGTAAAGCAGTGAAAACTGTCGGTTCCTGCTTTCAGATAGCAATTTTGGATCTCACTCATCACCAGAGTGTGTTACGGGGGTCTTGCCGGATGTTTTAGCACAAAATATCCAGTTTGGGTATGCCTGTCAGTGCACGAGAGGAGTGTGAGGTGCGTCTTGCTGTTGGCCAACCTCCTTCTATGGTATTACGGACTAGCGTCTGTATTTGTAACTAATTTCCCTTTCCTACTGTACAAAATGTTCACAAACCTTGACCGGCCGGCATAATTTTCCTCCAGGAACCCCATGGAGAGTCTGCCGCTTCTGTACTTGTTGCTTGAACCACCTGCAACAGTCCTCTGCGGACGCTCGTCCCCGCTCATGCTCGGACTCCCTACTAACGCTGGGGAACTCGCCGATCCGGTCATTGGTTCCAACTCTCCACTACAACTTGCTACTACTAAGCCACCGCGCCCCATTGATGACAGTCCTCCGCTGTACAGGGAGGCAGAAGAGGAGAAGGTGGAAGATCTCTTTCCAGCTGAGTGTGGTAAAGAGGAATGATCTATGGTGTCGTAGCTTCCTTCGCTGCCACCGCGTAGGCATGAAGCAGCTGGACCACACATGTATGAGGAGGGGTTGAGGGGGCTGCCGTGTGGAGGCGAGGACGGGGAGTTTAGCATGAGGGAGTGAGCGTAGTCGGTACGGTGAAACTGGATTGTGGTGCTGTGACAGGACTCGCACACCCGGACTGGTTCAGCTGCGGGGGAGAAGGAGGGAAATATATGGTTGGATGGCGGTGCTATGACAGTACTCGCACACTTCAACTTGCTCTGCTGTGTGTGAGACGGAGTCATGGATGCGAGTCCAAGAAGAAAAAAACTACATAAAGAAATTTGGATAGAATAAAAGAAGCAAAACTCAGTCAAGGCCTCAAGATAATAACGTCTACAGTTTCAACAGCTTGGGTGAAAAAAATCCCGGGGCCTCCCGGACATTCCTGTATATCAAAATGTATTTTCCCGCACATTTTGTATACATAAATGCTAAGCCACACGAGTCTGTACTAGGTTCCAGCACTTCATACAAAAATATACAGTAATTAGCTATACAGACATATATACTTTTATTGCCAGAAATACATGAAACAAATAAATTATTCAATATCCCATAATTGCCTTCACCTCCCCTACATTCATACTTATTGCCTAGCCTTCCTCAATGGTTTTAATTCTTAAACAACACAAAAAAATCCCGTACATCTGGATCCTTCCAAAAAAAAAAAAGTGTTTTTCTGGACTTCCCGTGCAACAAAAAAATTCTGGGCTTTCACGTATTTCTCAGGACTGTCGACACCCCGGTCTAACTAGAGTTAGACAGTCAGGTATTTTCACCTAAAATCGCACAGCAACAAACCAAGCTAATATTGCAGGTGCAGTAGTGCATCACTCACCAACACTCGGCACAAGGTCGTGTGTCAGCCTGACGTTACAGCATCACTTAACAACACTCGGCACAAGGTCGTGTCAGACTGACATTACAGCATCACTCACCAACACTCGGCGCAAGGTCGTGTGTCAGCCTAACGTTACAACATCACTCACCAGCACTCGGCACAATTTCGTGTCCGTCTGGCGTTACAGCATCCCTCACCAACAATCGGCGCAAGGTCGTGTGTCAGCCTGACGTTGCAGAATCACTCAACAGCACTCGGCACAAAGGCATGTGGCAGCCTGATGTTACAGCTTCACTTACCAGCACTCGACACATGGTTTTGTGGCAGCCTGATGTTACGGTATCACTCACAAGCACTCGGCACCAGGCCGTGTGGCAGCCTGACGTTGCAGCATCATTCACCAGCACTCGGCACAAAGTCATTTTGCAGCTTGATTTCAGCATCACTCACCAGCACCCGGCAGGAAATCATGTGGCAGCCTGATGTTACACCACTCGGCACAAAGGCATGAGCACAAGAGCATGCGGCAGCCTGATGTTTCAGCTTCACTCACCAGCACTCGGCACAAAGGCATGTGGCAGCCTGATGTTACAGCTTCACTCACCAGCACTCGGTACAAGGCCATCTGGCAGCCTGACGTACAGTATCACTCTGCACAAAGCCGTGTAGCAGCCTGATGTTGCAGCATCACTCACCAGCACTCGGCACGAAGTCAGGTTACAGCCTGATGTTGCAGCATCACTCACCAGCACTCGGCACAAGGTCATGTGGCAGCCTGATGTTACAGCATCACTCACCAGCACTCGGCACAAGGCCATGAGGCAGCCTGATGTTACAGCATCACTCACCAGCACTCGGCACAAGGTCACGTGGCAGCCTGATGTTACAGCATCACTCACCAGCACTCGGCACAAGGCCATGTGGCAGCCTGATGTTACAGCATCACTCACCAGCACTCGGCACAAGGTCATGTGGCAGCCTGATGTTACAGCACGTGGAGCAGAAGAGATCTCCGCAGAGGCGACAGTGGTGTCGCCTCTTGAATGTACTGAACTTTTCATCACACTTGCTACACGAGCTAGTGCTGATGTCGCTGGCCCAGTGCTGGCGCTGCTGCTCCACGTCCTAAATTATGGCACAAGGTTGAAAATTTCCATAAATAGCTTCATGGCTTCAATGAAAATCGTTGGCTATATACACAACTCACAGAACGACAAGAACCAAATGAAAATTTGTTAATAATGAATATATAACAGGGAAAAAACAATTTTATTTAAACCATGTATTAAATTGATATGATTTCAGATTAGCAATGTAAAAGAAAATATGTATAGTTTAAAAATAGCCACAACAAAATTCTCATTAATGATTTTTGCAAGTATTCTCTTAGCAGCTCACAAATTTATGCTTCTAAAACCATAAGTGTCAGTACAAAGTATTTATTGTCAAGTGGAACTCCTTAGAAAAAGAGCTTAGGTGTTACTCTCAAACTAGAAGGTAAAGCCAGCACCCAGTCTGTGTAAATGTGAAACTTGCAAGCAAGCTGTGTTGAATGAAGGGCTGTTATTGAAGCAAATGTAAGGTTTTAGCAGTAAAAAATTGTAATTAAGGTATCGGTTGATGTGGCTAGATACTATGCAGAAATTTTATGAATATAGGTATATATGTATCAAACTACACAACTGTCATTTCAAAGTAACAAACCAGCAGATACAGGAAATCACTTCACCACAGTGAATGAGCTATGCAATTATAGATATTTCTAGGTGTGTTCAATGTGCACCATCTTTCGAGATGATGGGTGCAGCTATCCCCCCACCAATTTTACTTTGTATCACGACTGCAAATTAATTCCTACACAGTAGCAGGTTTAGGGTAGGTGACTTCCACATGACATCCCTCTAATGCACTTGAAGCCAAAAAACATGGACGCTATCAGTAACTGAGCGAAAACTGCAGCACAGCACGTCTTTGCAGACTATATACATTTTAATGAGAAGAATAACGCGCTGAGTAGAATGGAGTGACAGGTCTTTCTAGTGTGTTGGGGTAAGGAAAACGCATGAACTGAAGCAACAACACACAGGCTGGAGTTACTGTTTTGGAGTATTTTCTCTGTCAATCCAAAATTTTCCAGAAGTACAGCAAATAAAAAAATTGAATTATGTTAAAATTAATTTTAATCATGTAACACTTCTTGAATAAACTCTTATAATTTTCCTGAAGTCAAAGTAGGAAAAAAAGTTAGACAATACAATGGGAATTAAACGCAGATTGTAATGTAAAATTATTTAAAATAGCAAAACATTAATTACCTTCCCTCCAGTCTTCAAGACATACTGTATTCTGGCGATTGTGGCATTCAAGCTGCGCTCCGTTAAAATCAGCATCTCAGGAGACCGCACAACCTGAAATAATGCAACATGAAATTATTATGTTATTCAAAGCAGGATACAAGTCCTACATGCTTAATTCACTCCCCTGCATAATAGTAGTGTTGCGAATTGAGTGTGGTGACGTCACGTAGTTGTGTGTAGTGTGGTCGCTGTCATGCTGTAGTATAGAGGTGCTGGTATTGGTCTGTGACATCATGGGCCATAATGATGGTAGCGTTATATGAGCAGAGAGCTGGTTAGTTGTTGACAAGGTGTGTTTGCCAGTGGTTCAGTTGCTGCCGGGCGGCTTCCAGGGTGTTGTTGCTGGTCAGCTGCCTGCTTGTTTTGCAATTCAATAACTCAATTTCACATCATATTTACTGACCAACCCAAGGCTAAGCATGGCATTGCGGTTCATCAGCCATTGTCTGGGAAAACAAACGCTTCATCTGAGGTCACAATAGATATGAAAACTGAGAAGGGCGTGAAAAGCATTCTTGGTAAGTTGAACAGAGTCTGTTGTCACGATCTCAATTGCATGTGTTTCATTACCTATGCTGCATTTGATATTTTTTTTGCTTTGATGCTGTTGATGCTTAGCGCTGGTTCCCACCTGCGGTGAAGGAAACCGCGCCAGCGCACCGTTCGAAATCCTTGGCACCAACCGACAAGCGTGTGTTGAGTCAGGAGGAGGTGGGAGGAGAGAAAGGGGTGACTGGCTTAGGAGTGCGCTAGAGTGTTATTGCTGTTACCTGAAGTAAATTTGTGGGTTATGTGGCAGTCAAGAAATAACCACTAGTGCGGAATAAATTCATCAGTGGACAACAGAACATTGTTACTTGAAGCGTGGTAGTGTCCTTCAGCCACGCTGCAACGCTTCAACCAGACGCTTGCAGGGAAACCTCATGTGGGACAGGGATGTTTTATAGAAGAAAAACCATAGAGATGGCTATGAGAAAAAGATGCAGTGTATATGTTGTGGGTCTGGTGTTTTGAACGTGTCACTCACGTCAGCACCGCAGAGACGACACACAGCGCCATCCCCACTGGCAAATATATGAAACAAGGTGGGTTGAGGGACTTCCGCTGGGGCCAGGGCCTCAGACTACGCAACTTCAGGCAAGGCATCTTGATGGAGTTGACATGTCTGACTCATGTGGGCCCCCTATGGGCGATATCTTTGTTTGCCGTGCTAGATAGTGGTCGTTCAATTGATGAATATTTGTGCAAGCTTTATTCCCGCTGCTACATGTTGAAGGAGTGTGGCTGCTTTGCCGGATGCATCAGTTGCTTGCAGGTTGTAGAAAATTGTAATTTCAGTGACGCATATTTTCAGCCAGCCTTATCGACTACCACTGTTGTGACGTTTGAGAAAGAAGTATTTGCAGCAAACGGCCACTTGCTGGCTTGTTCTGTACACAGCTGGTGGTCTGTGTCGCGGACGAAGCTGGAACTGGCAAGGTGGAGATGGACTCCAAAGTTTGATACATGATGAAACTAACAAACTGGTTTTCAGTTACATTATTATTATTATTATTATTATTATTATTATTATTATTATTATTAAATAATTAATTTCCATCGTCTAGCAATGGGTTTTCAATACTTAGGTATAATACATCAAACTTAGTTTTCATATGTGCTATTTGAATTAGCAAAACGAGAGATAAAGTGAATTTGCAATAGGACATGTCCTGTCGGCGGCCGGTACAAGGTATGAGGTAGAAAAAAGGAGCCGATCAACTGTGATAGCGCAAATTTGCTTAATGCAATACATGGATCAAAGATGTACCAAGTTAAAAGAAATGTCCCCAATGTCCCTGACCCGCAATCAGTCCTGTATTAGAATGAGGTAGGAAGTGATTGGATTAAACAGCCCATCTCAGCTGGAGCTCTGAGGCGAGTCTGCAAACTCGCATGTAGTATGTGCAGAAACGGGAGTAACTATATCATAATTAAATTAATTCATATTGTCAACAGTGGTACATAACACTCGCCAAGCTGCCACAAGTTTGTTGCACTCATCAGCAAGTGTTTCCCGCCGAGTGCCATTTGGTGGCACAGAGGACTTGGTGATACAAATGGTCCCATGTCTGAGTTTATTAGATGATTATAAGTTATCCATCTGCGTCCCATGCCCCAGTGGTTCAAGAATATTGGCTCTTGCATGTTGGAAAACTTGGTTTCCCATTCTTATACCGAGGGTTTGAATGAAAGCACTTTCTAGGTTTTACATGGGAGTTGATGATAGGGAGTCAATCATAAGTGTATGGTGATAAATTGTTCTTGATGAGTAAATGCCAGCTTTGTGAGAAAAGGAACCTGCAAATTCATTTCCCCCCTTATTATTGCATGACTCGGAATTCAGCTGAAATAGACTGCTTGGCATGCCTCAGACATTGTTAAAAAGTTGTGTTGTAGCGTTGACGGGGATGACTCCCAGCATTTTCCGTATACTTTGAAATAACTAAAAGAACTTTGTATTTACGGTGTATATAGCTACTATTATGGTCGTGGAGCAGCGTAAGTTTCACCATTGTACCAACATTAAAAAAAAAGTTATGCACGAAAAAACATCCGGCAAACTATGGCCCCTAATCGGGGGTGATACCCTGCAGCAAACAGGGGAGATTCCCCGCACCCCTCATATATCAATAATAAAAAAGCAAATTAAAAGTTTGAGAATACTAATAGAAAGATCATGACTATATCAGTATATATCAAATGCTTAAATTTAAAGGTTACATAAATTATTACGTCCAACAGGTCGTTTTTGATGCTTGTCTTTTTCTGCAGTCGTTCTTGACTGTCAAAGGGATTTTTTTCACATTTTGCTGTGGAAAACAAAAATTTTCTTCAAAAGTGGAAAAATGACTTCTAGTAAAGTTAGTTTGCCATCCTGAACTAATTATGACCCTAAGGTAATGAAAAAATACTGGAAGTAATTTTTCCACATCCTGAACTAATTATGACCCTAAGGTAATGGCAAATGAGCAAATATTACGAAAAAACTATCTTTTCAATATTACAATAAAACAAATATAAAAGGTATTTCTTCAATTCTATAGCAATCTAATTACATTAACATGAATATAAAGCATGCCAAGTAAGGTCTTGATCTTGATACGAAAATATGATAAAAAAAGTTCATTCCTGGGTGACAACAGAAGTTAACACTAGGGCCTAGACTTGTCACCATGTGTTAAAAAACATTGGGTCATTATAAACTTAGCAACGCATTTTGAAATTTGCAGTTGTATCATTTTTTTATACTTAACTTTTAGATGTCATTATATGTGTGAAAAGTTTCATTTAATTACTTTCCAATGAAGAAAAACAAATATATTCAACAAAATAGGTGCGGGGAATCACCCCCGATTGTTTCTTTATCTGGGGTGATTCCCCACAGTAGTATATTTGTATATATATGCAGAAGTATATATACATTTCTTTCCAAAGTCCATCTTATGCAACACACTACAACATACACCAAGTATCCCCACGAAATTTGGCTACAATCCACTGGAAACTCTACCCCCAGCATAAAAGTTTGTGGAATGTTGCAAAGACCTAAAAACACACCTTCACTTAGGAGATTTTTCATAAATTCTGTGCGCGTATCAAATTTCTGCCAGTAGCCTATACTTACAAAGACCTGCTCTTTCAAGTCCCATAGTCAAACAGTGACATTTCTGATGTTTTGGTGCACGTAGAGTGGGGTGTGAATAATGCTGAGTTTTTAGGTGAGTGGGGGCACTCAAACTGTCAGATAAGATGACAAACTTACAGAAACAGTTTGTTTTGACAATAGAGATGGTTGATCCAAGAAATCAAAGGCTTTTTGAGGGAGTGTAGCTTAATGTGAGACTGCAACCCCCCCCCCCCCCCCCCCCCCCCCCCCCACAGACACACACACATACACACTACACACAGGATTACATCCTGTGTGCAGCAGCATATAGTCAATTCACCTCAAAAATGGACATATCACTTGTTGACATTATTGGTAGTGTATTATTGGATTCTGGCTGTTCAAAAACAGTGGTGAGAAATTGTTCTCAATTCACTTGCATGCCTAAGACAAGACCATCAAACAGTTTGATATGGGCCTTCATCGTGTGTTCAGGGTTGGTAATGGTCAATGCATGTAAGCAAATCACTTAATTACTGTGCCCTGTGCACTGGACGGTAAGAAAGTAACCATTAAGACAGATGTATTTCCATGCAACATTCCTTTGCTCCTTAATAGAACGTCAATTGAAAAAGCTGCCATAGTAATGGGCACGACAGACAGTTTCTCAGAAATTGTAGCATCCCTCGGCTACCACAGACCACCAAGTAGATCAGAGGAAGCTAGGGAAGCTGGTACAGCCATGCATGCAAGTATTACCAGGGTAAATACAGCTATTAAAACACAAAGACAAAAACTGTAATTAGTGCACACTGATGACAGAGATAAAAACCTGCAATATGTGAGATCAAAAAAAAAAGTTTCTCCATTATGTTGAATAACCTTCCAAAACTTGATAGGATCAGACCTCAAATGTTTACCCTTCATTGAGTAGACCAATTTATTGTCTATTGCTTTGCTCAGACTCCAACAACCTCAAATCACCAATGTAACGAGTGTTACACACACAATCAATAGTTCATGAAGGCTTAATGCTTCATGACTTTGTCACAGAAGAGTATACTAGGTTCTAGTGCCAAGGTTTTCTAGTGCACGGCAGTCAATGTCCTTCTGGCACCAAACGTCAAAGCAGAAGTCAGTGATGTTGTAGTAGTGCATTGAGTTTATTGTTGTCATACCGTTCTAAATGTGATTTCCACTCAGCAATAATTTTTCTTTTATATTCTAGATTAGGCAGAGTAGTTATATTAAAGTGTTGGAAAGAGGATTAAAATGTCACATTGTCAGGCTGTCATATTGATGTGCAGTGGTGTTAAGAAATGCCAACTCTGAGGACACATAAGGTGAGCTGGGACTATAGTTGCAGTGTTTTCCCTCAATGGGTTGGGTATTACTTGTGTAGTCTGTAATTGGCTATTGTAGGTAGCCAATTTTTCATCGCTAGTCATAATATTGGATAATATGCATTTTAGTTAATCATTTGGCTGTCTGTGAATTAGTGATACACTGTGCAATATTAGGAAATTATTAATTAAATGTTGTGGAATAATATAAGTATTCTAAAAAGCTGATACTGTTTGTTAAGGGATCAATATATAAGTAAAGTCACACTATTGAAATAGATTGTCATCTTATGAGAGGTTTTGTATTGATGTAACTTGAAGAAATCATATGTAATGTGACATTTAGGCTCATTATGTATATTGCCTACTAGTGAAATTTTCTGGCCGCTAGCGGTCTGTGGAGCCTTGTGTTTTGCTGATGATGCTGGGTGTCTTGTTACAGCTTGCTCTTTGCTTGTTGGCTGTCTGCCAGAGGATTGACATCTCTCCTGAGGCAGGATCTGCCTGACTGCCCCACCATCGGCTTATTGGCATTTTTTCTTCTGGAGAGGTAACTGAATGCCTAGATCTACAGGAGCAAATGAATGAGATGCAGAGTGTTATCAAAATCCTTTACCTTTGCTATGAGCTCTTACATTTGATAATATACAGGGTACTGATTTGAGTATTGTTGTCTGTTTTATTTTGTTCATGGATTTGAGCTCGAGTTCCTTGGCAAATGTTTGAACTGAGTTAAATTTTTTCTATGGAGTGGGTGTAATTTTAATTGCTCAGTAATCTTGTTTCCATGTGAATTCTTATTA
>SDVV010017720.1:0-13925 GCA_016164225.1 Gammarus roeselii
TGGGGATGGAAGCAAAGAGAGGGCTGTATGAGGGTGTTGTTGTCCCAACTGTACTCTACGGAGCTGAGGCTTGGGGGGTGAGAGCAGAGGAGAGAAGTTTGAATGTTTTCGAGATGAAGTGTTTGAGGAGCATGGCTGGAGTAACGCTGAGAGACCGGATCACCAACGACGTGGTTCGAATCAGAACAGGGATGGTTAAAAAGTTGGAGAACAGAGTGGATTCGCGTGTACTGAGATGGTTCGGGCACATGGAGAGGATGGATGAAGGGAGATTGGTGAAAAGGGTGATGAATGCGGAGGCGAGTGGTCGCAGGCCTAGAGGTAGACCGAAGTTTGGGTGGATGGATGGTCTGAAGCAGGCGTTGGGAAGAAGAGACATGATTGTGGAGGTGGCGAGAGAGCGTGCAATAAACAGGCGTGAGTGGAGAATGGTTGATTTTGACGCTGCTCTGATGTGCTTTCCCGCCCTTGGCATCCCGCTGTCGGGATGGTCGTGAGTGGGAGGGGGGGGTCGGCCATTATGACGCGGCGGGGGTAAACCAGTGAGAACTGTCGGGCCCTGCCGCTGACGACGGTTCCTCGATGCATTCGAGACCCAGAGTGTAAGTTGAGGGGCTACCGGCCGGACCCTTTAGCACAAAAGAGCTAAGCTGTGTGAGTGTGAGCGTGTGAGGTGCGCCTTGCCATCGGCCATCCCCCTTTCTGGGGGCGGCCTAGTGTCTGTATCTGTATGTACGTTACATGACCAAGTTTGAAGCCCTCAATCGTGCATTTCAAGGAGCCAGCACAAATAAGGGACCAGCCTGTGCTATCTAGAAAGTTCTGTTATTAATTGGCACGCAAGGCAATGAAGCCGAATTCCCGTCATGAGAACAGTGCGAACATCTTGGTATTTTCTTACAATTCCGCCACGTATGCCCGTATTTCAGGCAATTGTGGCAACGCATCGGACGTCTGGCGAAGGGGGTAATGGTAACCTTGGTTTCAGAATCAAGAAAGGGCAGGTCAACGTATTTTGGTGAGGTACAGCAATTGGATTGTAGCAGCTGGGCCATAGAGGCTTTAACTTTTTGGCATCGTGAAATTAGCAATATTTGCTTCGTCCACACAGTACTTGTCCGACGAACTCATCAGCCTGCTCCTCTGGGAAATTATCAGTGTAAAATCAAGGCGAATTTTTTCAAGAAAGTTATGTGTGGTAGATGGTGCATATGTTCCGGCACATGTTAGTATAGAGCATCGCCCAGAAGCTGTGACTACTTTGATGATGAAACTATCTTCCCACTGGTGGCGATATTTAAAACTGGCCTGCCAGTGCTCAAACCCAGTTCTTCTTGTAAAATGTATGAACTAATGTCCAGTCTGCCCTTGGTATTGAATGTGATTTTCAGCTATTCGAGTAAATCAAGACCGTTATTGAACTGGTTGTGCTAGTCAAATCAGGAAAATTGTTTTGATCTTGTTTCAATTTTTGGAGTGTGGTTGAAGGTTGGAGAGCTAATGAGGTGATCATGGGAGATGGAGGTACTTGCATAGGTTGCTGGTTTTTGATCAAATCAAATTCTGCAAAACTCTCTGAGTCTTGTAGGATGTTCATCAAATGTACTGAGAGCAGCAGTGGAATTTCAATCTTTTTCAGTGGAAAAGACCGTCATTTTAGAAAGGGTAAATTGAATTTCATGCATGCTTAATATATCTATGAGTGTGACCGAAGCAATTTGTCGTATGTCGGCAGCACTGATGTGCAGCTGGCAGTGTGATAGAGCCAGCAGACGGGTGTGTTCCATCAAACCTTTCAACCACTTAATGGTACTATTGGTTACAGAGATAGAGACCTTATTTTTAATTTTGCGTTTAATTCAAATTTAATTCAAAACAAATTGTATGTGGTTAGGTAAGTTTTTATGGTTGCATGTTTACAGCCAAACGTCCGGAGGAAAAGCGAATATGTGAATCCATACCATAAAACATACAATCTCTGAGCGTGTATGTCGTAAACAAAACGCAAAATTAAAAATAAGGTCTATTGTTGAAACCGATAGTACATCTCTGTTAGCAATTGGCATCATAGTAAAAATAGTAACATAAGCTGCACACCAAACCATCTACCAACAAAATAATCAGCTTGGATTCAGGTCATTTTTCTGAGTTGCCTCTGCTAGAATCTCTGCACATAGATAGCTTCATGAAATTGATTATTGAATGACACTACTGCTGCTTTTTATTTAGTAGCTAGATACTTCTATGCTACTCATGTTTTGATTCAGTTTAGACTCAAATTTTATATCTTGATTTTAGGAAGCTATATAAGTGATTCTGCTTTCTGCAGCTCTGATAATATGAAAAGATGTCAAGCAAACGTAGCTATATGATGTAGTTTTGGAATTAACATATCTAGCCGCAATGTTTGCCTATCCTTGCCCATTTCTCTTCATATGAAAGCTATGGTTTCCAAGAAATCAATTGCTCACATAAGACCACTTGGTAGCTACTGCTCACATCAGACCACTCAATAGCCACTGCTCACATCAGACCACTCAATAGCCACTGCTCACATCAGACCACTCAATAGCTACTGCTCCCATCAGACCACTCAATAGCTCAAGTTCACATCAGACCACTCAATAGCTGAAGTTCACATCACACCACCCAATAGCTAAAGTTCACATCACACCACCCAATAGCTAAAGTTCACATCACACCACTCAATAGCTTAAGTTCACATCTGACCACTCAATGGCTAAAGTTCACATCAGACCACTCAATAGCTAAAGTTCACATCAGACCACTCAATAGCTACTGCTCACACCAGACCACTCAATAGCTACTGCTCACATCAGACCACTTAATAGCTACTGCTCACATCAGACCACTTAATAGCTACTGCTCACATCAGACCACTTAATAGCTACTGCTTGCTCACATCAGACCACTCAATAGCTACTGCTCACATCAGACCACTTAATAGCTACTGCTCACATCAGACAACTCAATAGCTCTAAAGCTCACATCAGACCACTTAATAGCTACTGCTCACATCAGACCACTTAATAGCTACTGCTCACATCAGACCACTTAATAGCTACTGCTCACAGCAGACCACTCATTAGCTAAAGCTCACATCTGTCAACTCAAAATCTACAGCTCACCTTGATCAATTCTATATAGCTACAACATCCTAGACCCACTTGATAGCAAACTCTCACCTTGGGGAAGGCACAGCAGAGGCAGCAGATGATGGTGACTGTTGCTGCACAGATTGGGCTGGCTGTTGCTGCTGCTGCTGTTGCTGCATGGCTCGTAAAGCTTTCTGCTGCTCCTGTGAACCCAAAACAACACACAGCTTGTGATATAGACTGTCGAATGCAAAACTAATTCATTAAACTATTCAAAGTTGATTAGTTACTGTTCATGTACTCATACTGAAAACACTAAATTGGCTAAATGATACTGTTAATGTTGCTAGTACATAGGATACCAGACAATGGTCAACCTGGAGTTAGTTGGCAATAACTGTCATGTTGAGATATTTCATCTATCCCACGCCAAATTTCCTTTTATGAATCTTTACTTGGAAAAGCACAGGAAGCCATGGCAACACAAGGCAAAGGCAAACATCACAGTTTCAGATGAATGGTAATTGTTTCTTCATCCTACTTCAACATTATCACCAAATTAAAGCAGACCAATGGTAGAATCCTAGTTTAGATGGAAGCTACTGTTGAAATATGTTTAAAAAAATTGTACTGCAGGTCACTTTTCCAAATGAAATTGTGCTGTTACTGCCAAGAAGCATTGAACTGTTTTTACTTCATATTCATTCCTGAACAAAATATTAGATCAAATAAATTCAAATTGCAGTGCAACACAATGAATAGCTATGCTACAATAACTTCAAGAAATCATAATTGAAAAACATTGGGATGACATTTTTGGGTGTGTAAATCAGATAATGACTTAGCACTTTTGAGCAGTTAATGACACACAATTGAAGGACAGCCAACTAGCTAATGACTCAACATTGTAGAGCAGCTAACAAACATATGATTTAGCACTGACGAACATTGAACTAACTATTCAATGACTCCGCACTGAACAGTAGCTAACTATTTAATGACTCAGAACTGAACAGTAGCTAACTATTTAATGACTCAGAACTGAACAGTAGCTAACTATTTAATGACTCAGCACTGAACAGTAGCTAACTATTCAATGACTCAGCACTGAACAGTAGCTAACTATTTAATGACTCAGCACTGTGAAGCAGCTAAGTAGCCAATGATTCTACACTGTGAAGTAGCTATTCAGCCAAAGACTCCACACCATACAGCAGTTAACTGGCTAATAACTCAGCACTGTAGAGCAGCTGACATGCTGATGGCTCAGCACTGTAAAGGCTGTAAAGGAGCAAACTAGCTAATGACTCAGCACTGTCAAACGGCTACTTAGCACATGAGTCCACCCTGCAATGCAGTTAACTAACTATAATTATTCAGCAATGTAACGCAGCTTACAATACAGACTCAGCAACATAAAGCAGCTAACAAGGGACTTAGCAACATGAAGCAGCCCACTACGGACTCAGCAACATAAAGCAGCTAACTACGGACTTGGCAACATAAAGCAGCTCACAACGGACTCAGCAACATAAAGCAGCTAACTAGGGACTCGGCAACATAAAGCAGCTAACAACAAACTCGGCCACATAAAGCAGCTAACAACGAACTTGGCTACATAAAGCAGCCAACAACGGACTGGGCAATATAAAGCAGCTAACTATGGACTCAGCAACATAAAGCAGCTAACCAGCAAATGATTGGCACTGTGAAACATAATTAGCCAAGGACTCAGCACTGTAAAGCAGTTAACTAGCTAAAGATTTAGTACCATAAAGCAGCTAGCCAGTCAGTGACTCCACGCTGTACTGAAAAAACAGCTAACTAGCCAATGACCCATCACTGAACTACAAATAACTAGCCAAAGACTCTGCACTGAAAAACAGCTAACTAGCTATGAATCAGCACTCCAAAGTAGCTAACAAGTCATGGTTCAGCCAAGCAGAGCAGCCAATTAGCCACGACTCAGAGCTGCAGAGCAGCTAACTAGCCAAGGCTTAGCACTGCCAAGCAGCTAAATAGCCATGAATTATTGCTGCAAAGCAGCTAATGCCTTGGGAGTGTAAATGTTTAATGCTTCAGTGCTGACTCAATGCCAGTCAAGCAAGAACTAGCTGATACCAGAAATGGACTAATGCAAACAGATGTGTACTTAGCAACCTTGCTAAGTCAAGCTCATAAAATAATAATTTTTTTATAGATTACAGGAGCAACAGCAATAAATATCTGTCAGCAATGGAAGAGACCAAAAAAATTATTTAGTTGCAAATCACATCCAAATAGCTTGTACCACAACTACATATTCATTCATGCACAGCTGTACCAATATACATGCAATGCGTTAACTAATGGAGACACTGCAACTGCAGAAAGGTTGCTCTCAATGAACAAGACTGTTCTGTCACCCCTGAGTGTCAGCTATGGTGTGCGTATGGCAATGTTTCGAGAAGCACTTCGCAACAATCACCCGTAGGGCGTAGAACCAAGAGTAGTTCAAGAGCAAAGGGGGCAGGGAGGGAGGAAGGGAGAAAGAAGGCGGGTGGGAGAGGGAAAGAAGGGAGGGAGAAGGCAGATGAGAGGGGGAAAAGAGGGAGGAAGAATGCAAGTGAGAGGGGGAAAGAAGGGAGAAGGTGGGTGACAGGGGGAAAAGAGAGAGGAAGAAGGCAGATGGAAAGGAGAAAAGAAGGAAGAAGGCGAGTGGGTTGGAAATGGGAGGGAGGGAGACAGGTGAGATGAAGCAAAGGATATGGATACAGACGCAAGGCCACACCCTCCAGGTAAGATGCGGCCAATGGCATGAAGCACCCTTCCTACTATCATGTGCTCACTCATAAACCAACGCAGCTTTTTTGTGCTAAATTGTTCACCAGAACCCCGCAACACACGCTTCAAGACAAATGCAAGGTCCAAGAACAGTATAAGCAGCGTTTTCTGATGCACCACTGCTGTGTCCTAATTTCCAGGCACACCCACACCATTTGGAGCTCAACGAAACGCCTAAGTCGGGAAAGCGCATCAGGGCTACGTCAGAAATCATCCATTGCCAGCCCCCACTCATGCCAGTCCATGGCACACTCCATCGCCACCTAAACACTGATGTCTATCTTCCATTAAACCTCATGCTTCATGTTAACCATCTTCCCAAACTGTTGGGTCTTGCTTAGCTTTATTGTTTTTGCTTTTGCTTTTGAGGATGCAAATGATTATTTCCTCCACTTGCTCTCATTGTAACTGGCATGCATGCTTCCACTTACATTGTATTTCTCATTTCTGTTCTAATACAAACAACGCCAGTATTGAACATATACATCAACATCAGTCCAGCCATGACACTAACATTTCATCGTGAATGTCAACCTTTTTCTCTTTTCTCTCGTCTCAGCCCTGTAGATCACAGTTGGGACAACAACATCCTAACACAACACACTTCTTGCCTCCAAACTCTATGTCCTACAGATCATTACTCTCTCAAGTGCCCCCAACACTTTACAGCCTTCTTACACCAAAGATTTTCCTTCACTTTCCACAAGTGTAGTCTTCTCAACACGAATGCCCAGATACTTGATGCACTGAATTTCCACTAATAACTCTCTTTTAAGGAGGACACAGATTCCAATAGCGTCATTCCTGAGGCATCTCATTGCTTTATTTTCCCCATCTCAAGAAAAAGAAGCAGCTCAGACAACATAATGTTTAGTTTCTTCACGCTACAACAAAACAGATACAATGAGAGCAAGCATTAGTTAGGCGTAAATGTATGCTTTATTTTTGTAAATGTACTAAGATATACAGATACTCATGAAAATTACTGCAATGTTCTAACATGTATAGACATATAGCAGTTACCTACAAAGTAAGAAGGTTGTGTTGTAGACGGTTAAAGAGAAGGGTGGGCCTGATACCCCCACGCACAGAAACACAAGTTGCTTTCCAAGGCTCAAGCACACAGGATATAGCACCTGAGACTAGCACTACACCTAGTCATGCAATCCACTTAGCCGTACGTGTCTCGAGTGAATTGTTGTCCCAGTAGAATTTTAAAACAGTGTCAAACACAAAACTGACTGGCAGCAGCACGCAGGATGTGGTTGTAGCACATGAAAGTATATGGAATACAGCTGTTTCAAGTGTAACAATTTGAAGATGAAATTGCTAAGGCAAAAGAAGTTCAAAGTGACTATACCATTTGAAAATGGCAATTGTTGACGGGACATTCTTTCAAAAAACAATTTCAGGATGTTGGCCCATTTGTGAGTCAGCACAAGACCAACTGATTTAGCGGCAACATACAGTGGTGATAACCTGAGGAGACAGATGATAGCCACACTGCGGAACAATAAGTAGCTAGCTATTAGCAATAAATTGTTTTGGAGTGGTTTGTAAATATGTGCTTATAACTATAAAATAATTAGCTACATTAGGTTAAAAAAAATAAGTAAAATTCCATAATAACCAAAATTTCTACAGGCAGCTGAGGTTATAAATTATTAGTTAAACTGCTGTATGTGCAAGGCTAGAACCCCTATTGCATGGATACAGTAGATGTACCGAAACATGAAACTCTTTACTGGAGCTTGATCTTGAGTGCTATAGAGGCCCCACTTATTCAACTAGTGGTGGGGGATGATTTCGTATGAATTCTTTGGAAAATTACACAAATAGGCTAAAGACCATGGGTCAGTTGAAATAAAACAGTAAAAATAACTGGAGAGACACATGCCAACAGCACAACGCATTTGATAAAGTATACCTGCTACAGAAGTGGAAGTAAACATGGATGAAAAACAAGATAGGGCAAAAAGAGGTACCTGAAAATAATTTTTTTCAAATGGTTATGTCAGGTACCAACAAGAACTTGTATGTAACAATGAAGAACATGCTCTACATGTTTCACAAACAATGAATCTAAGTACAATGCATATATTATTTGTATTACTGAAATAATGATCAGTAATGAAGGTGATAGTTAATAACTGCTGATCCAGTACACTTAACAGGGTCGGCAGGTAGTACATGCTTGCTATTCCCCGCAGGTTGAAACACTATTTGGGCATCAACACTTTTCTCAATCCATGGAAACAAAAAGTACTTGATACACATGCCATACATTTCTTGAAGCCGTTCACTATTTCATAAGCAGAAACAACCAAAAGCACTTTTCTCCCACGGACTTTATTAGGAGTAAAAGCAGGGTCTCAAAATAAATGTTCTGAAGACAGTCAAGGTTCGACTGACCAAAACAAACACGTCCGTTCGATGACAAGAAAGTAGATAATGGGAACTGTAGAAACAAGTCATAACACTAAGTACATATGAGTAGCAACAATTAAATTGTTGGGTCAGGGTCAAGATGCAGCAGGATGCTGGAAGGGAGGGCACTTGAAGGATGTTTCAGGTATTAAAACGACTGGTTGGGAGGGGAGAGGCCAGGTTGACATTTACTGACCGTTTGAAGGGTTGTGGCAGACACCGCAGCACCAGCAGCATTAGCAGTAGTGTTAGTAGGGAGAGGAGTAGAAGAGGGGACAGAGCTAGCAGCAGTGGCAACAAAAGGAGAGACGTGGCTGGAAGACGTGGCATGAAAGGAAGCTGGAGCGGCGGATGATGTTGTAGCTGGCGATGATGAGGTGGTGATGTGCTGGGTCAGAGAACAAGGAGAGGGGGAGACCGACGGGGAAATGCTGTACGGCGACGAAGAAGACGACGAGGAAGAAGAGGTGTGTGTGCCCATGATCGTGTTCACAGGGAGAGGAGGGGACGCTGACACAGCAGCAGCGGAGGAGAAAGATGCCACACCACCAGCAGACACCAGTTTAGCAGTAGCAGCCAGCGTGTTGGTCAAACTGTTAAAGCTCTGAGTGGATGATGGGTGTGGAATAGGAGAGAGCACACTACCAGACGGCAGTAGAATGGCGGCTGCGTGCGAAGGCATCATTGCTAATGATGAGAGCCCCCCATGACCTCCAGAAACAGACGAAGTGGTCAACTGTCCAGAATTCAATGACAGTGCAACTGACGTTGTGAAGGTGTAGCTCTCTCCGCTTGTGGTGTTTTGATGATAGTGTTGTTGCGGTTGTTGTTGTTGTTGTTGTTGTTGTCGAGATTTGTGCTGCAATGACCTGCTGATGTTGGTGCAGGGTATTAAAGATGTATCCGCAGGCAGCGACACAGAAGGCAAGAAGATGCCCTTAGTACTAGCCAGCGGTGTAGTGTTCACCAGAAGCCCACTCGACGAGGGTGTGATCTGAGAACAGCTGCTTGCGTTGGTGCAGGGAATTAAGCTGACGCGTGCCTCACTCGAAGATTTTCCTCCCTGGCTGTAGGGATATATTGTCACCAGATTAGAAGCCTGGTACTTGTCGTGGATGACGTGAGAAGTGGAGCGATGATCGAGCAAGCCCATGGTGCCGCTGGTGGTTACCAGGCCATGTGACCCAGTTCCACTGCTGTTGTAGGTTAAGCTGGTACAGCTGAGGGTGCCAAGACCTACGGCTGAACCCGTGGCTGTACTCACTGGAAGGCAACTGCTATGGGTGTCTGTGCCAGAAAGGTTGCTACTGACAAGCGTAGAGGAAAGTGGAAGCTTCAGTGGAGCAGCGGGTGCAACGGAGCTTGATGGGAAAGAATCCTGCTGATGTAGAACAGGAAGCGTCTGCATGATCTCCAAAGGTGTCAATACACGGATCTGTTGGTCACAGTCCATGCCTACGCTAATATTGGTGTGGCTGGAATTACAATAACTTGAGCTCACTGTCGAACTGCTGTTGTTGCTGCCAGTGGTTGAAGACGACAGCTTGGATAAAAGTGCATTTTCCCCGCTGTTACTGCTGCAGGTGACGTTACTAATATTGAAACTCATTGAGGTGAGAGCAGAGAGAGACGCGAGAGAAGATGGTAGTGGGGATGTGGCAACAATGGGGGAACCATCTTGAACGGTGGTACAAACCGAATCACTAATTCCCAGAACTCTGTAAGTTTGCTCTAAGGTTGAATTCCCACCATGCTCGCTCGAACTGGAACCACTATTGAGAGACCTGGTCACAGCGATGGTCGAAGCAGTACTGGCAGCAACAGTGGCGAGGACAACCTCCTTGCTTGGCCCGCTAAAACTGGAGAAGCTATGAGCATTTGTAGGAATCGGAGACGAGCTCCTTGTGGCGTCGGGGCTGCTTCCATAACAGGAGCTTGAGGAGGGAGAGGTGGAGAAGTAGGGATACGAGCTCACAGACGACCCGGACGACTGCGCTGCTATAACGCCTCCTCGCGACACAGCGGTTGGGGCGGCACTAGTCATAGATCCACTGACAGCCTCCATCTTGGGAGCAGTGCAAGCCTCTGTCTCAGGCTCGGCAACACTAGTAGGAAGGGTCTGGGTGATACGAGCTGGAATCCTGGCAACCTCGTACACTTCGCTGCAGTCAGACGCCACAGCTACCGACAACACCGTCTCGTTGATGTCGGCAAACGCATCGATGGGAAGAGGCTCGTCCTTCTCAACAGGGCTGTTAGTTGGAGCTGTCAGTTCCTGAGCATCAACACCACCAGTCAGACCATCACCCCCACCGGTCAATGCCGAAACATCATCACAACCGCCCACGAGTTCATGGGCATCAACCCCACCATCACCGCTGCCAGCCATCTCATTCACGTCAGGGGTCGGTGGGGGAGGAGACTGAGGGGGGAATGGAGACAGGGAACATGAGGCCGAGGAGGGGGATGAGGCGAAGCGTCTCGGGAGGGGCGAACAGGAGGCCATGGTGGCAGACAGCAGTGTTGAGGGCTGAGGCTGCTGCGAAGATGAAGAAGGAACCACCGTCATATCGTCCAGTGTAACGTCATCGCAGATGACGCTGGCGGAGTCCGTGTTGTCGGCGGCATTGACACTGTCATCGTCGGGGGAGAGCGGTGAGGAGGGCAGGGGGGACAGGGAGTCCATGTTGATGGGGAAGGGGGAGGAGGAGCTCAGCAACGGGGAGCTGGCTGTTGTTTGATGGTCGAGCAGGAGGGAAGACTGTCCGCAACCACCGTCACCATCAGCACCGAAAAGATCAGGCAGGGAAGTACCTGTTCCAGGGGGGTTGACGTCTCTGTCTTTCCTCGGCAAAATAAGCGACAAGTCTGTTCCTTGATCACCCTCATCAGCCGCGTTCCTACTGTTACCATCAAAAGAGGTGACAATGTAGCCAGCCCGGGAAGTGCTGACAACGCTGAAGTCGATGGTGTTCAATCCAGCGTTGGTGTCGGATATGGTCGAAGGACTCATTGTACTGGACTCCTCCGACACTTCTTTCAGCCCCTCAACCACGGACGAGGTCAAGATTGCAGTGACTGAAGAGGCAGCAGAACTTGCGCACGTCATGGGTCCAGTCGTCGCAAACTGCTGCTGCAGCTGTGATGCATCCGGAGCTGCTTTAGCCGACAAAACATCCACACCCAGCGATGGTGTTCCAGCTGTGGTAGAGATAGCAGCTGGCATTCTAGCGCCAGCTGCGACTGCCCCTCCGACGCAGATGGCAGTGCCGGCAATAGCCAGCCTGTTGGTGCGGCTCTGTTGCGGGTGGGCCAAGTTAGCACACAGCAGCTAGGTAAGATTAGACTGATCAGAGTTCTTAGGGTAGTGGTTAAGGTAACAACTCCGTGGCAAAATAACGGCATGCACAACACAAGCACCTTGTGCCACTCCAGTCTTAACTGCGTACGCTTTCACTGCAAATACTAGCAGTTAAAAAATCTTCCAGCTCACCAGAATCAAACCCTAGACAGCCACATAGCTATTTGGCTTATATACCCAGGTAACCATGTGGCAGGCTAAGGTTCGTTTCTTCGGGTAAGTCGTAGATATAGTTAACTTGGTAACAGTATACCAAACTCCTATGTTCTTTAAAAACGTACTCAAGTTATAAATCACTTATGCTTCTTAGATTAAATGGCATGTTAACTCCACGAGGTGGTCACTAAAGCAAATATATTAGGGGTTATGCTTCTATAGGCAACGAACACAGGCATGTTGCTGTTAGACAAGTCCATATGTCAGAGAAAAATTAATAGCTATCCATGGCAAGTCAAGTGGGGTCATAGGCAAAGAAAGGTAGGAAATAGGTAACATCCTTGCTTTCTAAATGGAATCTGTACACAGATTAAATTAGGATTATATTTAATATTTAAGGGATTCATCTCCACCAAAGCTCTGACGCGAATCATTTGAGCTCCGTCGTAGGGTTAGAATAGGGGTTTATATGCACCGGAGCTAAAACGTGCCTTGGCAGGCTCTTACGTAGGGCTTAAAGATCGTCGATTCTGGTGAGCTTGCACTCATTAGTGTGCAAGAGCTATAACTATATTGAAATATTGAAATTAAACTTCATCAGACATTTCAACTGTGGTACATATGAACGTTTATGCATTCAGAAACGAAATTTCAACAAAAACTGTTCATGTGCAGCAATGCAACTAGATTATGGTTTCTGTGCCCTCTCATTACTGTACCATAGTGACTTGTGGAGTGAAGAATCACCCTGTCTGCACCGGTACTTTGTTTGCTACATTGCCTAGTATTCCCTCATTACTGTACCATATTGCTTTGTGGGGTGGAGAAACACCCCGTCTGCACCGGTACTTTGTTTGCTACATTGCCTAGTATTCTCTCATTTCTGTACCATATTGCTTTGTGGGGTGGAGAAACACCCCGTCTGCACCGGTACTTTGTTTGCTACATTGCCTAGTATTCCCTCATTACTGTACCATATTGCTTTGTGGGGTGGAGAAACACCCCGTCTGCACCGGTACTTTGTTTGCTACATTGCTTAGTATTCCCTCATTACTGTACAATAGTGCTTTGTGGGGTGGAGAACACCCCCGTCTGCACCGGTACTTTGTTTGCTACATTGCCTAGTATTCCCTCATTACTGTACCATATTGCTTTGTGGGGTGGAGAAACACCCCGTCTGCACCGGTACTTTGTTTGCTACAATGCCTAGTATTCTCTCATTTCTGTACCATATTGCTTTGTGGGGTGGAGAAACACCCCGTCTGCACCGGTACTTTGTTTGCTACATTGCCTAGTATTTTCTAATTTCTGTACCATATTGCATTGTGGGGTGGAGAAACAGCTGCGCCGGCACCGGTACATCGTTTGTTACACTGCTTTGTATAGGCCGGCATGTTTTCCGAAAGCGATTAGGTAGCATTTTTCGGTAGGTGAGGTCAGCGAGTAAGTTTTGTAGGTTGCACGTGGGATTTAAGAAGACTCGTCGAGTCACCGAGAGGAGGGCGTAGCACTCCATCAGTAAGCGTTTCACGCCGATTGCCACTTGGAGGCCACTGGACATGGTGGCTCGGTGGGTCCCATGACTACCTCATAACCCTTGGTTATGAGTTATCCATGTGTGTCCTGTGCACAAGCGGTTGAGGAATATTTAGTCTTTTCTGTTGGAGAACTTGCTTTCCGACTCTCCAACCGAGGATTTTACTGCAAGCATTCTTTGTCCGCTTTGTTGCCACATGTCGTTCCATCGGGATGTTATGTGGGAGTTGATGATAGGAACCAATCTCTGTAGCGTACAGATACAGACACTAGGCCGCATCCCCCAGAAAGGGGGGTGGCCGACGGCAAGGCGCACCTCACACGCTCACACTCACACAACTTAGCCCTTTAGTGCTAAAGGGTCCGGCCGGTAGCCCCTCAACTTACACTCTGGGTCCCGAATGTACCGAGGAACCGTCGTCAGCAGCAGGGCCCGACAGCTTTCACTGGTTTACCCCCGCCGCGTCATAATGGCCGGGCCCCCCCCACCCACGACCATCCCGACA
>SDVV010017721.1:0-13925 GCA_016164225.1 Gammarus roeselii
TTACGATAACGACAATAAAGCTTTAGAAACATTATGCTCAATGAACAGGCATGCATTATTATCACTAATATCAAACCTAACATGAATAGACAGAGTCAGAGATAAGACCACCCTAATAAATAATATCTTCAACACAAAGCGGCATAATTATAACTCAGTCATATTCATATCTAATATGTCAGACAACTTGCTCATCTCTGTAATTCTGAATAATATTTTGATTAACGAAACAAATAAAATATATGAGCAAATAAATTACAGATTACCAAATGATGAAACAATAGGAAATCTGGATGTCTTAACAAACTTACTACGAATATAAATTTTCTGAATACAAAAAAGATCTCAAACGCAAGTGGAAGGGGATCAATAACATACTCAAACCACATAACAACAAATGTAACCAGCCTTTAAAAAAAAATCATTGACAAAAACGAATACACAGAAGAACAGGATAAAGCTAATATACTCATTGAATATCTGGTGAATGTCGGAAAAAATATTGCCAATACTAATAATACCAATGAAAACGAAAATCTCAAATATCTTTCGAATAACAATTTTGTTAATTCTTTTCATATTTCCCCGGTTTCTGCCATGGACAGTACCTTAATTATTTTATCTCAAATAAATAAACCTAAATATATCAATAGTTTTCCTAACAGTATCATGAAGAAAATATCAATACATCATCCCCAATCCTAGCTTTGATTGTGAACAAGTTCTTAATATAAAGAAAATTTCATAACTCTTTAAAAAATACTTCAGTGACACCCATTTACAAAGGTGGGTGATAAGACTGATACAGGAAATTATCGACACATCTCAGTTCTTCCCTTATTTGTCAAAATATTTGAAAAAATACTCCACAATCAACCATTCCGTTACCTGAATGTTAACAGTATCCTTCATGAAAACCAGTATGGCTTCAGGGCAAATAAAAATACAACTCAAGCTATATTAAATCATCTGTAGTACTTATAAAATAGCAAAGACTCAAACTACCTTGTATTCTCTCTATTTCTCGACTTTCGTAAGGCCTTTAATTGGTTGATCATTCAATCTTATTATCTGAACTAAGATCTTATGGAATACTATGATTAACTAGTGATTGGTCCACTTCATATCTGTCCAACTGCAAACAATATGTAACTGTGAACGGAATCCAATCCCCTATGCTCAATATTGGTCTAGTGTTCCTCAAGGTTCTGCTTTAGGACCCGGCTATTCTCAATTTTTATAAACGATATATGAAACGCATCGTCTTTTTTCAAGTAAACACTATTTGCTGATGATAGTACTTTATCAACTTGCATCCCTTCAAACACCAGAAGCGAATTAACTGCCTCGATTAACAAGGAATTCGAGCATGTTAACAAGTGGCTAACTGCAAACCGAATTGGAATTAATATAAAAAACTAGCTTTCATATTGTTCTCATTTAAGCGTAACATTAATTTATCAATCATAAAAAATGGAAACGATAGAATTCATGAGATAGGCAGCACTAAGTTCCTTGTGGTATATTATGGCAAACATCTGACGTTGAAAAAAACCATCGGCAGCATATCATCTAAATTGTCAAAATCTATAAGTATTCTGTATAAATTAAACAAATTCTTCCCCCCAATCTGTCCTAAAAACTCTTTATTTCACGTTGTTCAGCCATGTTTAATTTACGGAATCGAAGCCTGGTATGGAACAGACAAAAATAAAAAGGATAAATTATTTATACTGCAAAAGAAAGCTATTCGAGCTATAAATAGCCTTCCATTTGATTCCCATACTAATCAGCATTTTAAAGCCATGAATATCCTGAAGCTGGAAGATCAATATAACTTAATAATTGCCCTATACGCGTTTAACACTTTTCACAGATACTATGATCAATACATGTCATTACACAAGAAATGCGATTCACCTTGTAATACCCCGTTATAATAGATCCATAAACAAATCCAGAATCCACTTCAATTGTGTTAAAATTTGTAACTCGATAACTTCTTTTTACCGTAAGAACTATTCCCGATCAATCTTTAAGCCAAGACTGAAAGAGGTATACCTATCATCTAACAAAGATTTATTATCGCTTTATTGTTTTCTCAACGCATCTCGACCGCATTTGAATTTGTAATCTTGTTCGACGCAGATGAATTATTAGCGGAACAACCTTGCAGTATATTTGAATTTTCATTCATTCAATAATAATAGGACTCGTGTTAAGTAGTTAAATAGTCAGGTATTGTTGAATAGTCATGCATATTAAACTGTCCGTGCGTTTGTTTCTAGTTATTGCCTGGGCTTAATAATTAGAGATACATCTAGTTTCTACGTATTATAAGATAGATAATATCCATAAGTTAGTTTTTAAGGATTAGGCTGCCCCAGAAGCTCTAGATAGCTTAAATAGGGCCTTCAATTTTGTACCCTGAAATATCATAACTGTTAAATGGAATCACATGTAAACTGTGCAATCTTATTGTAATATACTGTATAAACTGTTTCAACTTTAAAGGGCTGTAACCCTTGAAACCTGGTTTCATAAGGCGATCACATACATTCCGTGAATTTATCACAGAATTGTGTATAGTAGAAATTTGAGTTTGCAATCGTAATATCTATGAAAAACATAGATCCCAGGTACTAGATAAGCAAATGGTTAGATTACAAAATAGGGCTGGGTAGGAATATTGGACCATCAAAATACGATCGTGAGCAAATTAACCCCGACGAGAAAAGTCTTGAAAACAATTGCGATGTTTTTAATTAAATTATTTGTTAATAAGGTAAAATTCAAAACATAAATCATTCATTAGGATATAAATATTTTACATATAGCTAATATAATATTGAACCAATATATTCTATGCATAGAGTACCGCTGGAATTAATATTTTTAGATTCTTAATCCAACGTAAAACGTGACATACTGTTCGAAAACTTTTTTTTTACCTTATAGTAACATTAGCTACTCCATTAGCGATGAATTGGAAATGCTTATTTTGTAGTGGTATTGCAGACGTATTTCTATAACTTTTTTTTTAATAATCATTCGTTCACCAAATACTAAACGTATAGTGCACAGAGAACTCCAAGAAGACATTGATCTAGGTCAAACTCTGCCTACAATTATTATTTTAAAATATCTAGGTCGGCGAACTTCAGCTGGCAATCGTACCTAGACTTGCCTAATGAAGTTCAACGAGGAGAAAATAAAATAAAATAAAACACCGACAGTAAATGTTGTTAATAGCAACAATGATGTAAAACAATCAAAAGCTTCATTGATTGAGTTTAAAAAACTTCGTGGCGCAGGCTTCTTAGGAGTTCATCGGAGCTTTGAGTAGAACCCACTCTCAACATGTCAAGAGTACAACTACACACTCTACAGAAGATTATAAACAATTATAAGTTTATTTTCATAGCAGAGTTGACCCAATTCATTTGCTGAGGAACTGGTTTATGCTGATATTACCCCGTTGTTTCCGTTATGTGTAGAAGTAGATGTGTTCACTGGCAAAGCTGCCGCATCCTGCCAGCGGTGCTCGTATTTGTGCTATTGCGGCCGTAAGTGAATTGAGTCATTCGAAGCTGCCACCAAATCAGCACAGCGATGCCAGTACGTATTCTACAGCTGTCATTCGTGTTGGTTGCTGAGAATCAACCGTTGAAGCTATCGTTACTATTCATTAAATTGCTGTACGTGAGTTTTATTGTGTGGTGGGCAATGCCCGATTGAATGCCATGTACATAGATTCAAAGAAAATGTTTCTAACTATTTGATGACCAGAGCACTGCAAATCTGGTGAATGAATGTCATCAACCCCTCCAAGATTCGAACTCGCGCCCCGTTAAACTCAAAGCCGGTTCCACATCCACTATCACAGGAGAGCATAAACGTATTTTAAATCAGGTCGTACCACACCAACCTGGAGAGGCCAGTGGAAGCACTTATTGGGTAGTGTGCATTCTCATGATGGTCGTTGTACCAGCAGGTTGGAAATCTTTCTTTGCCGTCCTGGCATAGTGTGTATGTCACCCGCCTTGCGTTCTGACTGTTCGAATCCCGGTGAGGTTGGTTCGAATCGCGGTGAGTTTGGTGTGATTGTATTTGATTAGATTTGTAATAGCAGATCATATGTAATAGTTTCATAAATTTCGTTCCTGGAAACTTCTTGAATGTCAAGTGATAGCCGGGTGTTGATTTTCTGCAGTTAATAAACTTCACCTGTTCGTTACAGATTTTCGGTCATTTACATACGCTATACTCACTGATCATTACCTAAGTGCTATATTACCTACAGTGTTCTAAAGACTAAGCGTGAGATTGGATAAATCATTTTGATGAATATCAACTAATTTCATTTCAGCAATCGTGATAATGCATCAGTATTTCTTGTACCATGTTTGGGAAAAAAAGGAATTGACTAAATCTGTTGACTCTACTGTGAGTATAATAAAATCAACACTGTGTAGCTGCAAACTTCAACAATACCTCAGGAGTAGTATTACTCCATTATAAGGGTAGATGGACACTCTGACCGCTCATCATACTCCATACAGGGCTAAGATTGTCCCACTTCGTTTGGGCAAGTTATCCATAAACTCTCAGTTTGGTGTCCAATACGGCACCTAAACTGGGGCGTAAACGTCACAATTGTTCTACTCTAACATGGGAGAAAGTTCCATTAAAAAAAATGAAAGAGTAGTAGTTTTCTAAACTAGACTTCTTGATGTAGGGTTAGAGTCTGGATATTTTTTGATGTAGAGTAAGAGTTCAGCAGGCTTCTCTGGGCTGAGTACGAATTTACTAGTATTCGCTTTGTAGAGTAAGTGTTTACCATATTCCGTGGTACTTCGGCAAGAGTGCACCATACTTCGCGATCTTTGTAAAAAAAATGCTACAGGCTACAAAGTTCTGAATAAGAGTTCACTGGCTTCCACGATTTTGAACAAAAGCAATCCAGGCTTCGCAAAAAAGAGTACGAGTTCACCAAAAATGACGATATGAAGGAAGAGTTCACCAGGCTTCGCGCTGTTGAGCATGAGAGACAAAATAGCGTTTGAGTGACGCAGCACTATGTTCTAAATTACTGATCTTAGCTCGAGGACCAATAATTGTCACGCTGCTCAGCATTTGCTTTCGTGCATTTAGAGCGCTTGCTTATTTACAGTCCCTTCCGCTTTTTAGCTTCCACATCACAGCAGAAAAGAGAACAAGCCGGTAACGATATTCTCCATTATACCATTAGTAAGTCATTGAAAAGTCCGCTCATTATAGTATAACATAGATGGCCTTGCAATGCCAGCTCTTCAAATTGCTACACGGTGGTCATTGCTGCTCTAGGATCTAACCTGAGTACCGCCTTTGAGGTTAATACGGAATGATACCAGCAAAGTCGCTGTGAGCACAAGCCTTTATGTTGAGCCGATAATGAAAGGTTTATTTCTATACTCCTGTTCACAATGATTCAGTTGGAGTAGAAAGCCTACATTCATGATACAAAATGTCGTGTAGGTTTGCGTCAAAGAGTCTCGTCCCGAACCTTGCTTCGTTTGGTTTAAAGTCCAACTTTGCAATACATTGGGTGATCGATGTACGTGAAATGACATATCTCAGAGGTATAATTTGATGAATTTTACAAGCTCTTCCTATGAGATGGGTGTGGTGAACGTGAACTCCTAAATTATACTGTACGTCCACCGCAATTGAGCCATATACACTTTGGGAAATGATAAGATAACCTCTAAGATTGGAAATGATGAAGTTTTGTTATTATTCGAGAACTATCTCTTCTCGAGGAAATAGGCTAGTGTCAAATTTAACACGAAATGAGGACCTCTCTGGGCGTGAGATAAATGCTAGGAATACTGCCATTAGATGAGCTAGGATATGATGATACAAGGCGAGCAAGGGATGACGGTGTGAAACGAGCGAGGTGATAAGGATGAGAGACGAGTGGTGGGACTATGATGAGAAACGAGTGCGTGATAACGATGTGAGCCAACAAGGTTAAATTATATTAAGGGAACAAAAAGAGCACGAGGGCTCATGCCGAGTTGTTTCCTTGAAAGAAGGGTAGGGGATAGTCAACGAAGCTTTAGAAATTCACGCAAACATACAGGAAATGGATGGTTGCATGAAAGAAAAAAAAATGAAATTTTTCAGGAACGGAGCAAATAGAAATGTGGAGGGAAGTAATTAGGTTTCATGCGATTGCATCTCAGACGGTCGAGAAAAGACTTTTCATCGTGGGCATGCCTGTTGGATTTCCCCAGAGGTTAGGCCATAAGGACTCTAAATTATGACCGTCTACTCGTACGGGGCATGTTTTTTTTTTCGAAACATATGTGCACATTTTGGAAGAGCACCACATCTACTTACCTGGGCAGAGGTCCTCCCCCATGGGCTCGTAAGATTAAGTCGTATGTATGTTAGTGGTTCTTTGAAGGCTGTCGCACTTCAAGACGCGACGTCGGAGTGACCTCTAAATAGGATAGACCTGCTTTTAGTCTATCTAGAGCCTAGGTCCAGATTTTCAAAGGTGTTGTGAATATTTGATAAGCGCTAGATACGAGTGAGCTCCGCGACCGGTTGCCTGAGAGTGATTATGCCCTCCTGATCAGAAAAGTACTTTTATGTACACGTTTGGTACTGGAAGAGCGGTTCGCATTTCAATGAGAGATGTTAGAAGAACATCACCTGGGAAAGGAAACTACTTGCTTGTGGCAACTCCTGAGTTTACTCAAGGGAAACACAAATATTAAAAACAACGCAGAATTTAGTCATACGAAGGGCAAAAAACACTATTTTTTTAAATTGCCCCGAGGGAGAAACAGTTGTGTCGGTAGGAACCTGCGTATGAAGATACCCACTACCTCAATAGTGGTCTTCTCAATGACAGGAACAACTATGTCTCTCTGCTCAGCGCAGCACCAGGTCCCACCCCGAATCTCTGCTGCATGAAAAAAGACGGTTAGTTCTTTACGCTGCATCGACCACCGCTCCGAAATAGGGTCTGCTCGTGAAGGTGGGAACAGAGTTAGTTGTTAGTTTTCAAGAGGTGATTCATATTATAGGGGTAATGCCAAAGGGGCATCTCCAAGGATACGGTTGCACTGGGTGCATTATAATATAATTTTACGGATGGTATCCCCTTGAATATTCGCTGTTCCGATGAGTCGAGCACTAACTCTCCATTTGGTCGCTGACAGACTCACACACCACACGGTAGGAGTGGTAAACGTACCATCGTGATATAATAAAAATTAGGAGTAAAAATATGGTATCCTTCTGAGTCTTCACCGCTTCATCGAGTTTGAGCAGGGTTCCTCTTATATTCGTTTTCGATTCCCATGATATCATATCCTTGCATCTGCTTGTCTTAGTTTCAATGCTTCCCCCCCCAGATGGCCTCGCAGGCTTTCGGGCTGGCCGATTGCAAGTAGCCATTGAGGGCTCACAACCGGTCCGGCGATCTTGACCTGGGTTTAGGGGTGCATGTGTGTTTCCGTAACTACTCTCCCCCGGTACATCTCGGTACGAATGATCGTACCGAGATGAAAGTATTATCAGTCTGTCTGTACTGCAATGGTAATAGTTAAAACTGTTCCAATATGAAGCATGTCGCCAGCTTGATTTTAATAGTAATACTAATCATTACATTGTCACTAATAATAAAATTATGAGAAATAGTAATCAACATTACTATTACCAGAGACATCATGATTACTGTTACTAATAATACAATTATCAGTGATTATAACTTAAATTGTGAAAAGAGTCGTGTTAAGCTTCTTGCCTAATATAATAATAATATCGACAGCTCCTGAGAAAGCAGTGTCTTTCTCACTTAAAACGATTCACGTATCTCAGTGTTTGTCGAGCGCATCTTTTAATCCATTCATGGATTCAAAGCCAACCTCACGCAGCTGGTAAGTTGTTCCAAATCCGCGAAATTGTGATAGGGAAAAAAGTCTTGCGCAATATTCGTTGTGAAACGTTTTCCACAAGTTTTGCCCCGTTGTTTCGGGTACGAATGATGTGCTCCCTGTCGAAAAGGCCGACAGGCACACGTTTTTGAATCATTTCAGATATTTGAAGATTTCAATGAGCTGGCATCAGCCTTTGTTGCTCGAGGGTGATGAATGAGGCCAAGCTCATTGAACTTATCCTCGTAGCTGTGGTGGCGTAGCCGCGGGATGAGCTTAGTAGCACGATGCTGGATGTGTTCCCGTTGGGCTGTCACCCCTCATGTCCTGGTACCAGAGTAGGACTGCATGCTGGAGGTAGAGACGGACGAAGGACTTGTACGACGGCAATATTATGTCTTTCGTTTCGCAGATGAAGTTACGCGAGATGATACCAAGGTTGAGGTTTGCTATCTAGTAACTTCTTCTACCTGCACGTCACATTTTAAATCTTTCAATGTATCGACGTCCAAATCTCTCTGTTGGTCAACATTGGCATAGTCGCTTCCTGCCATTGTGAGGTTAAAATTGACATTGCAACACCCATGTGCATACCGGTTCATTTGGCAGTATTGAAGGGCTTCTGCCAAGCTTCCCTCCATTAGATAAGTTTTTCAAGATCATGTTGGATCTCCACTCGCTCCCTCCATGCTGCATGGTAGAGCTGTTTGTCGTCGACAGATTTCGATGCCTTGGACAGGAGCCTCGCATCCATGTCGTTTACAAGGCTGAGGAACAATGGAAACCAGGTTGAAGCCCTGAGGCACCCCAGAGGTAACAGGAGCCTACTCGTGCATGGCCAAATCGATGCTGACTCCTTGCTTGCGCCGTTAGCCAGGTGCACAGCAAGCAAAGTACTTGGCCACCGATGCCGAGCTCAGAGATTTTGTGTAACAGTCTCCTGTGCGGCACCTTGTCGAATGCTTATAGAAGTCTGGGTAGATGACATCCACTTGCTTGCGGCAGTCGTACACGTTGATCACCTTGCTGAAAAAATCCAGCAGATTTGTCAGTCAGTTCCTCATGCGGTGGGTGCAGTGTTAAGTGTCATGAATCAGTTTGTTGTTTTCCAGATGATCGACGAGATGATATCGGATCAATCACTGGTGGTTTTGTACGCGATCGATGTCAAGCGGATCCGTCTATATTTGCTGGGGGATTGTCGGTCACCTTTCATGAAGATCACCGTGACAATGGCGATTCTCTAGTCTAGATAAGTTGAAGATGTGGGCCATGGAAGCCGTCTATTGTTCAAGAGTTTCCTTGACAGCTCATGGATGGTGTTCACCTGAACCAATCGCTTTGTAAATGTTCAGTCCGTGAAGTTGTTCGACAGCTTCCTCTCTCGTGAACACAATGCCATTGAGGGTGACTTCCCCAGCATGAACAGGATCTCGTTCGCAGCAAGGAAAATAAACTGAGAACACTGAACAAAAAAAAAAGCTATTTAGAACACAGGGCAAGTCTTTAAGTGACATCCTGAGGACACTATCATCATCCTTTAGAGGGCCAATTGAGTCCTAGTAATTTTACGCTCGTTGACGTAGCGATAGAAATCGTTACGGTTCTTATTGGCGTTATCTGCAATGTCTATCTCGTTTGTACGCGTAGAGGATCGGACTAGCCTAGTGGCTGTCCTACACGCCAGGCGAGGCAAATCAGTCGCAGTCGACTCTTCGGTGTTGTCCCTTCTTTCTTGCGCATCTAGTTGATCGCGACGATTAAAGGCCCTTGCAACTTCGACATTCCATCAAGGAAGCCTGATCTTTCGAGCGGGATCAATTGTCATCAAGGGTATACATTGGTCGCCGGTCTCGTAAACTCTCTCACTGAGAATACGGCAGCAAACGTCCACCGTACCTTTTCTGAGCAGTTCGATTAAATTAAACGCACTTTGTTGTTTTCTCCTCCTATGAAAGTCTGTTCGCGCCCAATTGAGGCGGCGTACAGCTCCCTGCGATGCTGGACGGTGCACTTTGATGATGGATTCTACCGTCTTGTGGTCATCACCTCATAACATTTGCCAACTAGGATGTTGCTGACTCAGAGCTCCTCAGTTTACACGATTAGGTTCAGTACGTTGTTCTCCCGGGTGGATTCTCGAACGAACTGGGTCTTGCCATTCATGACGATAAAATACGTTAGTTTATTGCCTGGGACCTGTGAATCCAGGCTCACCCAGTCAACATACTCGAGATTGAAGTTGCCGAAGATGATAGTCACTCGATTATTTAAGACGATGTCTCAAACAATCTTAGAGCTGGGCATCTTGTTCAGCAAGGGTGTGACTGTTGCGGTACACCAATGCCAGCTTCAGTGTCGCATGGGCCACTTTGATTTGTGCGTTGAGTATTTCGTAAGAAACTGTGGCGAGCATCGCTCTAAGAAATAGGTGCAATATCTCCTTCACATACAGCAAGGGCCCGCCTCCCAGTTTACTCGAGGTGGGTTTGTTCACGCTGAACATTTTGTAGCCTGGTGTCAGTTTTCAACTCTAGAGATAGACCAATGTTTCGTTAATGCAAATGACATCAAACGAGTACAGGGTCGCCAGTCTCCGCAGCTCGTCGAACTTAGGGGCATAGGACTGCGCGTTTCAGAAGAACACCTTTAGACGGTGCAGGTTTCTGTCCTCGACATTTCCTTTAGGGGAGGGTTGGGCTCGACCTGGCTGCGGACCAGAATCGATCCGTCCCAGGAGTTGCCTTTGTGTGAGTCATGTAATGGACATACCGTGTGACCAGCTTCCTCCTCCTGAAGAGACTTATTTGTTATCGCTCCTGTGTGTGAATTTGCTGCGGACACGGGCTCTCTAGATAAGGTTCCCAGCGGCCAAAACAACTGGATCGTTGAATGCACGCTGAAACTCCGGCTTTTGGACATAGTATTTCTTAGCTATTAGGTGGAAAAGTCTGAAAAATTGGACATTTACAGTATCATGCAAGTGTAGGCCGTCTTATAACAAATTATTGAACTTTTCCCGAAAGTCGTCAAACAAGTTGATGAAGGATATTCCTTCGGACTTGCAAATAGCTTTAAACTCTCAATTTGTATAGGGTAGTTTACGATACACCTCGTAATGATCATTCATACGGGGTAGGAGGGATGTGATAGCCACTGGATTTGTTTCTGCCTTAAGGTCAGATTTCAGCAGCCTATACTCTCCTGGCAAATTTTTCGACCTCGTCTTCTTAAGATATATGGTGCCTACTTGGCAGATTATTAAAGTCTCTTAGCTGGAATTCTTTACCTCCACATGGATACCTCTGAACTTCTGATGTGTACTTCCGAGTTTGCAAATAACCCGCCTCCTTGCGGGTTATTTACATCGATGAACAAATTCGACCGCCTGGTTGCAAACAATGGAGTCACCTAGCACAATGGTCTCTGTTTCTCCGTCCAGGCCCGTGAACTTCTCAAAGGTGTTCCGCGTGGGCTTCACAAACGTGAGCCGGCTCGCAAAGGTGAACCAGGTCTTGACCTGCTGAAATTCATCGGGATCTTCGCAAACCAAGTCGAGGTTTGGGGCGGTTTCAATCCATGGATATCCTGGTTCGAGGTGTCGGCTTAGTCCCGTTTTTTTTTGGTTTTCGGGCAGTCGATGACCTCTTGACCTGACGGGAAATTGGTGGAAGCGTACTGCCTTGCCGACCCCTCCCTGGTACGTCACGGTAGGAAATCGGGGCTAAAACTCCATTGATTTTTCGTGATCGAATTGGGTCTTCCCGGTCAACCCTTTCCCGGCATTCCTCTTTATCCAGCTGTAAAGCATGCTGTACCAACTCATTCACTTTCACAAATTTCCTCGTTTGTTACGCCAGTCCCTTGTCAGCCTTCTCCATATCGGAACGTTTGTTTCTACTAAGTGTTGCGGCAAAACTCTCCTGATCACGCTCGGTACTAACAAGGTCCTCATGGACATTACCACGGCAACCCTCACCTCCCCCCCCCCCCTCAACAGATTCACGTGTTCTTCCGGTCTTCCCTCGGATCCCCACGAACTCACTGACAACGGTGCACACCTTGTGCTCAAGGGGAAAAACCTTGCCAGCAAGGTCTCCGTCGTCGTCGTTTCTCTTGTGCAGGCTCTAGAAGGCCGTCATGACCTCGTCCATCTTGCCATTATCCATCTCGCAGAAACGGCAGGTCCCTGAATACGTGATTTCTCATCCTGACCGAGCAGACCGAGCAGAACAGGCACGGCGTCATCCTCCGACGTCGTCCAAGAACTTTTTCGCACTCATTTGGGCTTGCGCGAGCTTATTTTAAACTTAGACACCTACACTTGATTTTATTTGAGTATCTCAATTTGATACTACCACGACCAGTGTAATTATCACGACAAGTAGCGCTAAAAGTCATAAATAAATGTTTATCGCGTATGACACCTGTTCAAACCCTGTACTGATGTTGGCACTCGTCTCACACCAGCTAATAAATGGCATGGGAACAAAATTAATGATGTGATTCGAGCGAGGGGGACTACGAAGGGAGACTTGTGAGGGATAATGATGAAAGACGAGCGGAGGGTTAATGATGAGAGACGAACGAAGAAATGATGATGAAAGGCGAGCAAAGGAATAATGATGTCATTAAAGCGTGGTCTATATATACGATATGAGACGGCCGTGGCACTGATGATGAAAGACGAGCAAAGAGATGATGCAGAAGGATGAGTGAGAGGATAATGATATTATTCAAACGAGACGAGCGATGGAATGAGAGTGAAAGACGAGCGAGAGAAAGGATAGTGATGTGAGATGAGCGAGGGTTAGGATATGAGACGAACAAAAGGATAAATACGTGAGACGGGTGTGGGATTATGATGAAAGGCTTGCCGGGATAATGATGTGATGCGAGTGAGGGATGATGATGAGAAAAGAGCGAAGGGATGATGATGATAAGAGACGAGCAAAGGGATAATGATGCTAGACGAGCGAGGAGGTAATGGATGGGAGGCAAGATAAGGAATTCGCTGAGAGAATAGGGATGGGAATTTTACGAAGAACGTGAGAAGAGATAGTAACGAGAAAGTGACAGAAGACAAGGAAAAGGATTCTTCAAAAAGTCTATGGGAAAAATATTATTGTAAGTCTAGGGAATGGATAATGATGAGAGACGAGGGAGGGGATACTAACAAGAGACGAAGGGAGCGATACTGACAAGAGACGAACAAAGGATAGTGACCAAAGACAATGGATAGTATTAAACTGTATCGAATAGAAACTCAACGTCCTCATCCATAAAAAGTTGTTCGCTCAAAATATGTTAGCTCCTGACAAATTTTGTCCTGAAACTAATTTTCGCCAATTCATATTAACACAATGGGAGTATTCTTATTTTTCGCAACTTATACTTGTTCCACGTTACTCGCCAACACAGTATAATGTAGACCAATTATTCGAAAACGTCTTTTGAATATTCGTTCACGAGCGAACAGAACCTAGACCATGCATGGTTTTCGCAACATTACTCCCTAATACATATTTTTTTCAATATCGGTATATTTTGCTTGCCTTTGGTAAGTACCGTGTCAATATTTGTTGCATGAGAGGGCGAGGGAGGGTATAATGAACGGACAAGAGCGACGTTTTACATACTATCATTACCAATCAAGACGATCTCGCTCGCTCTTTCTTCCGGAAAGCTGTGCCGGCCAGGGTCGATTAGCCAACTGCCTGTAATTACATGCATGAACGACAACACTAGAGATAAGTATGTTTAATATATACGATTTTTGACTAGATTATACCTATTTGAACGAGAACTTCGAGAAAATTTGTGTGGTCTAGTGCATGGAGAGCGCGTGAAAGGGTAACAGATTACATTAATCTTTCATCCGTCTGGTTGTTCATTAAAAAAATCCATGGAGCATTCGTCACATCGCCCCCATTAGATCCTACAAATTACAAAATTAATATTGTCATATGAACCACCCACCCCGAACCACCTACA
>SDVV010017722.1:0-13925 GCA_016164225.1 Gammarus roeselii
TACATATATATACACATATATATATATATATATATATATATATGCCATCAACCGCCTTGAACAAGTGGTGTTCGGGTCTGTATTCCAGGCGCAGCTGATGCCGGAGGTGGTGCTGTGTCTGATAGTGGCCTGCGAAGCAGCGGCAATGGTACACTGAGTCTCCTGCACAGTCTGCTTACTGTGCTCGCTGGTTGCTCTGTACTTCATCAACAGGATCAGCACCGAATATCAAAACAAAGCAAACCTCAACCAGTATTCCAAAAAGAAGAAATGATGAACACCCTTTGTACAATTTCTTAACTTATCAAAGTCTAAAATTTGCGTTTGAATACTTCTCATATTAAAGACCATGACTCAATTTTGAGAAGGAAAAATGTTATGCAGTGTTTTTCAATAATGAAGTATCCGGCCTTGTAGCCGGGGCATTAGAATCTTGCTACCGTATCCACCGCGTGTCGTAGAAGGCGACTAAAGGGGCGCCCCGTAGCCGGGAGTAGAATCGTGTTACCGTAACTCATGCGTGTCGTAAAAGGCGACTATAAGGGCGGAGCGAAGGGGCTAGGAATCCAGTTCTCTGTAAAACTTTCCTCGAAGACGGCAAGACAAGCGGGGAGAGGAGAGGCACACGCCTTTCCGAACCCTATTGTTAGGGTCGCTGAATGTGCGTGGCTGTAGTACGAGTGATGTAAAGAGGAGGGAGATTGGTCAGATGTTTGTGAGGAGGAAGTTGGATGTGTTGGCGTTGAGTGGGACGAAGTTGAAAGGTGAGGGCGAATGTGAGTTTGGTGTTATAAGTGGAAGAAGAGATCTAGTGTGGAGGAAGGTAGGGCAAGAGAAGGTGTGGTCTTGATATTGAGTGATCGGTTGGCTAGTAGCGCTACCGAATGGAAGGAGGTGTCCCCAAGATTGATGTGGGTGAAAGTTAAATTAAGCGTAGAAAGATGGGCATTTGTGAGTGCTTACGGACCTAGCAGCGAGAGGAGTGAAGAGGAGAGGGAGCAATTCTGGACTGACCTGAGTGAGAGTATTGAGAATTTTGGAGGTCATTTTTATGTTGTTGTACTGGGTGACCTTAATGCGAGAGTTGGAGATGAAATGGTGGATAATGTGATAGGAAGGTATGGCGTTCCCGGTAGAAATGATAGTGGAGAAAACCTGATAGGTCTGTGTATGAAGTAGGAGTTGGTGGTCGGGAACAGTTTGTTCAAGAAGCGAGATATCCACAAGTACATATGGGTAAGGATAGCCCGTGGTGCAGTGGTGGAGAGAGCGCTGATGGATTTTGTGCTGATTTCGAGGAAAGTGGTGGGGAGGCTGTTGGATGTGCAGGTGTTCAGAGGAGAGGGTGGAGGAGTGTCTGACCATCTGCTGATAGGAGGTAGATTATGAGTGGAGCAGAGGTGGAAAGGCAACAAAAGAGTGGGAGGAGTAAGAGAGGTAGTGAAAGGGAGTGAACTGAATGAGAGAAGCAAAGCTGAAGAGTTCCAGTGGGGATTGGAGAAGGAATATGACAGCGTGAAATGACAGGACCTGAGAGATGTGGCGGATGAATAAGAGAAATTAAGAGATGCGTTGCTCAGATGTGCAAAGAAAGTGTGTGGTGCGCACTGTGTGGGCGGTTGCAGAAGGAAGGGTTGCGAGTAGCGGAACGAGGAGGTCAAGCTGGCGGTGGCACGGAAAAGAGGAGCGTTTGAGGATTAGTTGCAGGTAAAGTCGGTGGTGGCCTATGAAAGATAAAAAGAGGAGAAACTAAGTGAAGCGGGTGGTGAGGAGAGCTAAACGGGACGCTGATGCCAGGTGGGGCAGACGGTTGTGCCAGAATTTAGAGAACAATAAGATGTTCTGGAAAGAGCTGAAGAGGGTGAGAAAGGGAGAGACCGGAAAGGAGTTGGTGAAATGAATACGGCCAGTTGTTATTGGAAAGTGGTGATGTACGGAAGAGGTAGGCCGAGTATTTTGATGAGTTGTCGAATGTTGAGTTGCTGTGGGTGGTGGTGTTCGGATGCCAGTAGTGGGAGAAAGACTTGTGGCGGACATTATCAGGGAAGAGGTGCGAGAGGCGGAGGAGGTGATGAAAGCAGGGAAAGCCCCTGGTTTGGATGGCGTAGCGACCGAGTGCCCGAAAAAGGGGGGAACAACGATTGTCGAATGGGTGGGGAGGCTACTGAACTTGTGTTTTGTGGCAGGCGTGGTACCGATTGAGTGGCGCAGTGCTTGCATTGTTTCGCGGTATAAGGGCAAAGGCGATAAAAAATGAAAGCTGCAACTTGAGAGGTATCAGTCTGTTATGTGTGGTTGGTAAGTTGTACGGGAGAGTGCTGATCAAAAGGATTAGATACTGTACGGACTGCGGAATTGTGGAGGAACAGTGTGGCTTTAGGAGTGGTAGAGGGTGTGCCGATCAGATTTTTGCACCGAGACAGGTTTGTGAGAAGTACATTGCTAAGGGAAAAGATGTTTCCTTGGTCTTCATGGATTTGAAAAAGACATAAGACAGGATTGACAGAGAAGCGCTGTGGAGGGTGTTGCGTTTGTATGGAATGGGCGGAAATCTGTTGAAAGCGGTGCAGAGTTTCTATGTTGGCAGTCGAGCATGTGTCAGAGTGGGAAGCGAGGTGAGTGATAGGTTCACAGTGAAAGTGGGACTGAGCCAAGGCTGCGTGATGTCACCATGGTTGTTCAATCTCTTTATGAACAGGGTTACGCGAGTGTGCTGGGTCGTGGCTTGGAGCTGTTGGAAGCGAATGGGTGGAGTTGGCAGTTGAACCAGTTGCTAATTGCGGGTGATACGGCGCTGGTGACGAATTCAGAGGAAAAGCTATGTAGGCTAGTGTCCGAGTTTGGTAGAGTGTGTGAGAGGAGGAAGCTCCGAGTGAACGTGGGTAAAAGTTAAGTAATGAGATGCTCGAGGACTGTCGATGCGAGCAAATTAGTGTCCGCCTAAATGGAGAGCTGTTGGAGGAAGTACGATGTTTTAAATTTTCGGGCTCTTATGTAGAGGTGACGGAACTAGTGGAAACTGAAGTGAAGACGCGAGTGAAGGAGGTGTGTAAAGTGTTGAGTGCACTGAAGAGTGTAATGAGCTATAGGACGTTGAGGATGGAAGCAAAGAGAGGGTTGTACGAATGTGTTGTCGCAACTGTGCTCTATGGAGCTGAGACTTGGGGGTAAGAGCAGAGGAGAGAAGAAGGTTGAATGTTTTCGAGATTAAATATTTGAGGAGCATGGCTGGAGTTACGCTGAGAGACCAGATCACAAACGACGTGGTTCTAATCGGAACGGGCATAGTGAAGAAGTTGGAGGACAGAGTGGATTCGCGTATTCTGAGATGGTTCGGGCGCATGGTGAGGATGGATGAAGGGAGATAGGTGAAAAGGGTGATGAAGGCGGAGGCGAGTGGACGTAGGCCTAGAGGCAGACCAAAGTTTGGGTGGATGGATGGTGTGAAGCAGGCGTTGGGAAGGAGATACTTGAACGTGGAATTGATGAGAGAGCGTGCAATGAACAGGCGTGAGTGGAGAATGGTAGTGTTTACAAGGGTAGGAAGACTACAACAGGGCTTTTGGCCCAAACTAGGTTGCCTTTTGATAGAAAGAGGGTTAGTTCTGGAGTAGAACGTCTAAGAGGCCTACTGGTCTAAACTAGGTTGCTTTTTGATAGCAAGAGGATTAGTTCTGAAGTAGAACGTCTAAGAGAGCTTCGTGTGCTATTTCTGTTTTTATTTATAACAGGAAATGGAACGGTTTAGCTATTTGTTGGCGACTTATGTAGAACTTATCAAGCCGCGACTTGAACGTTTCGATTGTATTGCTGTTTACAACCTCCGCTGGAAGTTTGTTCCATTCTTCGACAACTCTATACGTGAAGAAATTGCGCGTGATGTCGAGTGAGAAACGTTTCCCAACGGTTTTGCATCCATTGTTCCTAGTCACTCCGTTTGTATCTAAAGTGAAGGCTCGCTCGGTCGATGTTTTCCTTACCCTTCATAATCTTCCACACTTCTATCATGTCGCCTCTGACTTGACATTTTCCAGCGAAAAAAGATTGAGTTCACGAAGCCTTTCCTCGTACGATTTATTCCGCAGCGAGGGGATGAGTTTGGTAACACTAATGGTTGATTTTTGACGCTGCTCTGATGTGCTTTCCCACCCTTGGCATCACGTTGTCGGGATTGTCGTGGGTGGGGTGGGGGGTGGCCATCATGATGCGGCAAGGGTAAACCAGTGAGAGCTGTTGGGCCCTCCCTGCTGCTGACAACGGATCTTCGGACCGCACTCGTGACCCAGAGTGTGTGTTGCGGGGTTACCGGCCGGACCCTTTGGCAGAAAGGGACTCAACTGTGTGGGCGTATGTGGGTGAGAGGTGAGCCTTGTCGTCGGCCACCCCTCTCTCTGGGGGATTCGACCTAGTGTCTGTATCTGCAACCTGATGCCATTTTTTTACATCACGATACACGCCTACTATACGCCTACCCAGATGGTTCAGGGGGTCTGAAGCACCCCCTGCCAATAATATCCGAGATACATTGTTTTAATTTCCTGTAGTGTTGAACACTTTTCGAAAAGAGCTCTCACAAAACGTCATCTTCGCGGGGTATAATTTTTCAAATACTTAAGAGGAAATTATTCCTAAATTCATTTGCCCTCACCACATTAGGATGGTTGACTATCATATCTAGTTCCTTGAGCGTGCTGGCGGGTGGCGGCGGCACGTCACTCGCAGTGGCGGGGTGCCGCACTTTAGGGTCGCTTGTGTCGTTCCCGCCAGGGCAAGACTGACGGCCGTGGCTACTGGTGTCAGTCACGGGGTACCTGTTAACAGACTTTGGCTCAAGAGTTCAGACAGTCAACTCATCAAATTGAATTCGACGACGTTCTCCCTTGACGAGCATTCCAGCAATATTTCTATAGTTGCTGCATCGTATACAATTGACACAAATATTTAATACCAAATTAGGAGTACAGAAGCGATATACGCGTTCTGAGGTGGTTCGGACATATAGTAAGGATGGATTGGTAAAAATTACGGTGAAAGAGGAAATGAGTGGGCGTAGGCTTACAGGAAGACGGATGGACTGTAGCAGGGTTTATGGAGGATGGATTGTAGCAGAGTGTGGAGGTAGCGGATATGCGTGAGTGGAGAATTATAATGAATTCATGAGTTTTGACGCGGCCCTGATGCGCTTTCCCGCCCATGGCACCTTGTTGAGAAGCGTGATGATCGTGTTTGGGAGAGGGCCCGAAATTGTGACGCAGCAGGGGTAGCCAGTGACAGCTGTTATGCCCTGCTGCTGACCCTTATCTCGGAAATCAGTCCTGACCCGATGAGTGTGTTGCACTGTCCCCGCTGCACCCTTTAGAACTTGAGGGCTAAGTTTTAATATGTGTTGAGTGCATGAGAGTACCCAGATGTCGGTCCTCCCACATCTGGGTATTTTTTCATTATGTTTAAAAAATATGTTCCATCAATATATAGCATACCACTTCTACATTACAATGAGTTTGTCAATCCCTGGAACTGTTCACCGTTGAGGGTACTGTACCTCGTGTCACGCCCGGTGCTGTAACTGCTGCTGTGCGACACGTGTCTGTTGCTGTTGATGCCCAGCATCGCCTTCAAGTTCTTGAGCTCGGTGCGGAAGCTGCACATTTTCTGTCTCATCTCCTTCATAAAAACCTCAGCACTGTCTGCTGAGCGGACTTCAGCGTTTTTATCTCGGCCAGTCCTGGTCAACAAAAAGAACCCTGCATTTAAACAAAACATTTCAAGGCTAACTTTATTAGACAAGATTCGATCAGTTAAACGCTTACACAAATAAACTCATGTCAGTAACAGAATCAAATGCCGCTGATCAACATCAAAGCACTTTTTTACCATCCCAGACACAACTACAAAGATTTTAAACATAATTTTAAATCGGCAATGCTAGTCTGTGACGGTCGTCAACCTCCACTGAGTTTGATTAATTAAAATAATAGTGTCAACAATCGCCCACGAGCGTGAACAGCCGTGACCACGAGTGTCCCGTCCATCTGCTGGGGGATCCGACCAGGAACCTTCACCCATCGAGCTACTTCTCCTCGAGTGTACTGCATGTCAATGGGGAAATGAATCACGCGAATGGGCCACTAGAATTTCTATAGCTAAACAACCAATAGCAAATAACATCAGTTACAGTTTACCTTCCCTACGATAAGATTAGAGTGCAACGTCTAGCTGGCACCGAACGGCAAACCAGCAGCCAGCGTTGCACGAATCATCGACAAGTCATCGTCCGTCTCCGGGATTGCATTCAAATCACGGCATGCTCAGGTTCTCACAATTTACAGGGGAAGGTCAAAATATAACTTTTGTTATCTCGATTCTCTCAATAAAAGTATTTATCTGTAATGTAGTAAGAGCAATATGATTAGCATGCGCTTCTGCTTATTTTTTGAATGAATCTTGATGAGGAAACATTACAGAGACGATTTTTGAGATAATCTTGAAAACATTCGTCGAGAGTAGTTTTAGACTGATTTTGACATTTTAAGGTCTGAATATTTTTCGAGAAATTCCAAAATTTGGGGTTTTTCGATTTTTTCTCGATTTTTGATGTGTTCGACGTCCGACGAAAATCGGTGTTTCCTGTCTTGCGATTTTATGGGACAATATTCGGGGTCCTATGTCTTGCGACATTACTCGACGATCCGAACACTCTCCCGCCCTGTATCACAGAGTTCTGCCCTACCCCAGCATTCAAGAGGGCTGGTGAAAAGAGCCTTCCTGTCAGAAAAACTGAGGTAGCTGCCAGCGTGGGGATTGAGGGAAGCAGGGAGTTCAGATTTTCTGGGTTGTGATGTAAAGTTAAACCTTTTGGTAACCGTGGTTTCTTCAAGATAGCAGGGGGAGGAGGAGGCCCCCTATGGCTCTTACTACATTACAGAGAAATAGCTTTTAATTGAGAGAATCAAGATAACAAAAGTTATATTCTCTGCCATTTCGCAAGAGCCATATGGTTAGCATAGGAAATACCATCATGTAGCGCAAGCTGGCCCATGCCAGAAGAGCTCAGAAATTGGATGGCTCGGCTGCATCTTAAACTGAGTGGATTCAATGAAGCGCTTGCCGTGTGAGGAATGATAACACATTTGTATGAATGGAGGTTAATGACTGTAATAATGAGCAAATACAAGTATTGCTCAGTGCCAACAAAAGCAAATAAAGTAGCCCCTATGCAGGCCTCTAGTTTGAGAGCCCAAATACTCTTAATGTAAAGGCAAATAACAATATTGCGTAGTGCCAACGGCAGTAAATATACTTGCTCATTGCGGCAAAAATAATCTGCGGGCCTCGAGTTTGAACAACCAAATGAGAAGTGCGCAATTCAAACATATTACCCACCAGTATGAGAGTGAGTGAACGATCAGGTAGGGGCAATATAATCCTAATTATATACGTATCGCCAATGTGTATAATAGCTCCTACGGTAGCATTGTAGTACCTTGAGTAGGATAAAGTAATAACACACTCAATAATCCGACGTAATTCATGACCTGAAGCCTTAGCGTCGAGTGCCTCCAAACGATATGGTAAGATATTTATGTACGTATTCTATTTAATGTAGTGAAATTTTAGACATTAGCTGATTTATTTGTCATTAACACTGGAAACGAAAAGGCCTATTTACCTGGTACCTAATGAGACGCAAGGTTGTTTAGGCTTCTCCACTGTAAATAGGTACTTGTGAACAAACAAGTGGGGCGATTTCCCGAACGACTTGGATATGATGTCTGGGAGAGGGACCCCACGCATACAAACGAGAGATGAGGCATACTTTCTGACGTCGTAAAATTTTGTGAAAGCATTCGGAGTGGTATCATTGATAGATTAGCTCAGAGTGTCAAAGCTTTCTAGTGCACTGGAGTCAATGACCTTCTGGCACCGAACGCCAAACTAGCAGCCAGCGCTGCATCAAGTCATCGTCAGCCGGGATTGTTTCGACTCACGGCATGCTTAGATCACTACTGTTTATAGGGATATAGGGAGAGGTCACAAATATTTGTTTCCTACTCAAATGGAGCAAAGAAAACGGTGGTCTTGGGGGATGGAAAAGTTTATCAGTAAGTAAGATTAAGTATGATCAATTCACAACAGATCAGATTTCAGCTAGGAGGCTGGTTTCTCGAAGGTAGCTGAGAAGCGGTTCCGCACTGAATGGTCTCTGAGGGAACTCAGTAAGCATTAGGCAGAGTATATTAGGAAGGTCCAGGAACCGACTCCTGGGGAAGTATGTGCGTCGACATTCCGTCCATGTGGGGCACTCTGCCAAGACATGACGTATTGTAAGAAAGACTAGACAGTCCATGCAGTATGGAGGTGGCGACGCCTCCATTAGGTGTCTGAGCGTTAGTCTGCTATGTTCAATTCTCCATCGGCATAGAGTTACCTCAGTCCGTCGAGATCGGCTGTTTTACGAGACCCAGGGTGTGGGTGTGTCATTGATAGTTCCTTTTATTTCGCACACCTCTTTTAATCGCTGGGTAAAAGTCTTTATATGGGAGTGGACGCTGTTCTACTGGGTCAGGCGCCGCTGCAGCTCTTCGCGTCGCTTCGTCCGAACACTCATTGCCCACCACCCCACAGTGGCCCGGAACCCAGCACAAACGAACGTTCTTGTTTCTGAAGGACAATCTCAAAAGCCAGCGCAAGATTGCTGAAACGACAGGATGGCAATTGTTGAAGATCTCCAGGGTTTGAAGCGCACTGAACGAATCACTAAAGATTGAGATACTGGCATCTGGAAGATTATCAGCCGCCAAGAGGGCATCGGCAATGGCCGAGAGTTCAGCAGTGAAAACTGACGCTGATGGCGGGAGTTTCCTAGTGACGTTGCGCCCGGGGAGTACCGCTGCACAGCCCACAGTATCGTCGTCTTTTGATCCATCGGTGAAGATATGCAAGGTTACCAGCGTGATGAGTCTCCGCATGGGCTATAAAAATAGCTTGAAGATTTTGGGGTGCAACATCTGCCTTTCGGCCATTAAAATAGTGAAGGCAGAGCATATTTTCTGGTATACGCCAGATGGGAATAGCATCTCGCGGGAGAGGGTCCACCATGACGAGTGGTAGTCCAAGCTCAGCAGTGAGGAGCTCGATGCGTTTGGAGAAGCTCGAGGAAGAAACAAGATTTGGATGGCGTTGTCGGATTGTGGTACACGTAGAGGAGGTGACGCGCCAGAGAACATGGCAATATAATAAGAGGTCAATTTGTTCTCGTCGCAGGGCAAGACTAGGCTCACCAGTTTCACAAAGAAGGCTGACAATAGGGGAGGAGCGGAAAGCTCCAGTACAAGCGCGAAGGGCGGCATTGTGAACTGGTTCCAGTGTTTGGAGAATATTTGGTTTTGCAAAGCCAAAGACCACGCTCCCATAGTCCAGTTGGGACCGGATGATAGCGCGGTAAAGGCTTTAAGATATTATTCTACCTGCACCCCAGGTGTAGTGCAATGCGATCCGAAGCATGACAAATCGCAGTAAGCAGTCTATCTTGAACTGCTGCACGTGGTACTTCCAGGTTAGCTTCTGGTCAAATAGATTAGATTAGAGTGTCAAGGCTTTCTAGTGCACTGGAGTCAATGTCCTTCTGGCACCAAACGTCAGACCAGCAGCCAGCGCTGCATTAATTCATCAACAAATCATCCTCAGTCTCCGGAATTGTTTTGTTTCAACTCACGGCATGCTTAGGTCACTACTGTTTATAGGGATATTTCTGGTCGAATATTAGTCCTAGAAAGTGGACTGTAGGTAGGAAAGGGATCATTTCTCCATAAAGTCTGAGGTCTGATTCCGTGTGTGTGTGCGAGACCAATGGATATGAAGTGCGCATGTTTTGCTTTTAGAGATTTTAAAGCCTCGAGATTCTGTCCAGGCAACCACCTGAGCAATTGCACTCAGTAGTTTATGTTGGAGTTGAGACACAACTGGCGCCGATGCGTATATCATAAAGTCGTCAACGTACAGTGACCCAATAGAGTACACGAAAGGACGCTACCTTGGGGGACCTCCTCATCTTGGGTATGTATGTCCGAAAGGTGATAGTCGATTTTGGCTTGGAAGACTCTCTGCCGGAAGAAGTTCCGGATAAAAAATGCTAAGTGACCCCGGAATCCCATCCGGTGGATCTCTCGGAGGATGCCATAGCGCCAGGTTGTATCATATGCTTTCTTAAGGTCAAAGAAAACGTAAACAGTGTATTGCTTGCGGTCCAAGGCGTGTGCGTCCGTGTGTATGTGTTTGAGTGCAACGACTATTAGGAGAGTTTTAAGAAAGAGACTGAGACAAGTTAAAGAATATTTGAACGAAACGTAGGATGCGAATGAGGTAAATAAAAGTTAAGCAAATCAGGATGAGGAAGGAAAGGAAAGATAGTGAAGGGTGAAAAAGAGGGGAGTCTGGCCCAACCAGTGCAGCCCATGAACTCAACAGATGCCTAGGGGGGGTCGTCCAGGTCCGAGCAAGTGCGCTTAGCGCTGGTCAGCGTCAGGTGTGTTTCTCCGGTTTGGGACGATGATTGTGGCTAAAACTCAATTATGTGTTTAATGCATTTCCCTAAGGATTACAATCTAGAGTGGCTATGCGAGGTAGAGATGCAGGATCATTTGGTGCCTAATGAAGGCACCAGAAAGACATCTGAGTTGAGAAGTAACCTGGCTAGCCTGCACGGCTTCCCAGTAAAACCATGGTTGGGCTTGAAGCAATGTGGGTTTGGTCGTTGGTGACAGATCACGGGCTTTCATCTCCGTGTGGTTGGTGAGGAACGCGTTGAGGTGGCAGCGTTTCTGCAAGTGGTGATGACCAGCAATGGCAGGCCGTTGTCCAGATTCAGATCCGAGACTTCCATTGCCCGTCGATCAGCAAGTGAGGAACAGGGCGACGTGAGAATGAAGGGAGGCATCTCCGATAGGATTTCGGTCCGAAAGACCGTCGTTGCAGGCTTCCCCGATCTCGAGGAGGGGAAGGGGGCATTGTTTCAAGGTTAGGGGGAGCTCTGGTTATAGTGTATCCCCGTTGTCACTGCAGTAAACCTATCAATCGGGCGGATATATTTAGCGGTTACTTGCCTCTTGGGGTGAGAGCAGAGGAGAGAAGAAGGTTGAATGTTTTCGAGATGAAATGTTTGAGGAGCATGGCTGGAGTAACGCTGAAAGACCGGATCACCAACGACGTGGTTCGAATCAGAACAGGGACGGTGAAGAAGTTGGAGGACGGAGTGGATATGCGTGTTCTGAGATGGTTCGGGCACATGGCGAGGATGGATGAGGGGAGATTGGTGAAAAGGGTGATGAATGCGGAGGTGAGTGGTCGCAGGCCTAGAGGTAGACCGAAGTTTGGGTGGATGGATGGAGTGAAGCAGGCGTTAGGAAGGACAGACCTGAATGTGGAAGTAGCGAGAGAGCGTGCAATGAACATGTATGAGTGGAGAATGGTTGATTTTGATGCTGTTCTGATGTGCTTTCCCGCCCTTGGCATCCCGTTGTCGGGATGGTCGTGGGTGGGGGGGGCCGGCTATTATGACGCGGCGGGGGTAAACCAGTGAAAACTGTCTGGTTCTGCTGCTGACGACGGATCCTCGGACTGCACGCGTGACCCAGAGTGTATGTTGAGGGGGTACCGGCCGGACCCTTGAGCACAAAAGGGCTAAGTTGTGTGAGTGTGAGCGTATGAGGGTGTGAGGTGCGCCTTGCCGTCGGCCACCCCCCTTTCTGAGGGATGCGGCCTAGTGTCTATCTGTACTTGCCTCTTGGCCTCCAGGTAGGAAAAGCGTTCTCTAATTTGAACAGAGAGTAAGGCCTTGCATTTGACACAGTTCCAAGACACTTCCTCATAAATAAAATACTTAACACACACATCCATCCATACTACAAGAAGTGGCTTGACATTTTCCTCTCCGGTAGACATGAACACACAGTCTACAATAATAAGCCATCACGAACTCGATACTTCCCCAATGGTGTTCCACAAGACTTTGTGCTTTCCTCCTACATTTTCAATGCCTTCATGCACGACCTGCCCATTCCAAAAGAACCCAACAGTTCCATCAGCTCATACGCGGGTGACCTCACAATAATCACACAATACCACAAACACGACACCAACCAACCGACACCTACATAACACAGAAGTTCTCTTTATGCGACCATTCCTGAACCTACAGATAACACATCTATTCACAAAGAGATGCACACACCTCCCAGCTCTTGTATTAGATGAACAGAGTCAACGCGGTCTTGCAGAGTAACCCGCCTGGGGTGTACCTATAGGAGTTGAGGTTGCCTGGAAGTGACAGGGTCCACTTGTCGCGGCAACGGTGCAGGCACCACACAGCCCTACGATCATCATACCAGCATAGTCTGAGGAATGTCTCTTCCGCACATTCCCTTCCGGACTCGCAGTGCCGATCTTCACCCGATACGGTCGAGCACGTGATGACTTCGTGCCCAGCCACCGCACACGGCAGGCTCCACCATAACATCACATCAGTGCGTGATCTGTGGGCGCTCTCGAGACAGCATCAGCTTCTTCAGGGGTGCAGGCCTAATATAAGGCCTTGCACCTGCTGTAACACTCCCAACACACACGTCGGTGGTTTCCAGAGCCTCGGGCTGTGCGCTAACCGTGGCTCATTCATCGCAAGAGGAGCTGAAGTTGAGCAACAACAACAACAACAGAGAGTATTTCCTTTTAGAGCCGTTAGTAAAAAGTCGCGTGACGGCGCAGAACGTTCTTCTGAACAGTTTCCGCTTTCAGCAGGTCGGTCATAACTCTAGCCATGCATGTAGCAAAACATATACTTGTTCTGTCCCTCAATCAGCAGGCATCACATCCATGACCAAACTCTGGGCAGCCGTAGCAGCGTCTGGGATTAGGAATGCATTCATGGACCGAGCACTGTGTCCAGCCTATGCGGACATCAGGAGGCAGAGAAGAAAGTTTGAAGGTAAGGATCTAGACGTCAGTGTATTCCACAACTCCCCTTCGCCGTCATTTCCCCTGTTTATCTCGGTGACAAGCTGATCCAAAAATTCGGCAAGAATGTTGGCATCGGAGTGGTTGGGTTAATTTTTATAATAGATGGTTCCTTGGATCGTGTCGAGAGTGTGGTGCTCATCAACTGTTACAGGAATATAATTCAGCATTTTCAAGATTTTACAGTTTCTTGCTTCGTTTTTTGTCTCTTACTTCCACTAATCGAGAGCCATTCTTTAGCCCTGTGATATGCATTGGGGGACCCCACAGTGCAGCGTAAAATTGTCAATTAGCTTGAATCGTGTTAACTTTGACCAGATTCTCTCCCGAGACAGTCTAGTCGGTAGACAGCTTGGTGAAATGTTTCTTCTGAAAGAGTTCAAGTATTTTTTTGGGTTTTCAGCGTATCGTTCATGAGGTCGTAGGTGGTTTCGACGACTTCTCCCGGCTTTCGTCCGGGAGTGGCGGTCACCACTTTCAGATTTGTTTTGCGTTCTAGTTTCTTGGTCCACCCCACCAGATACTGTTTAGGGGAGGGGCTTCTGTTCTTATGGCTCTCTCCCGGGCAGCCTAGGAGGAAGTAAGTCTTGTTTATGGGTGACACCGGGTTCTGGTGTCATTGCGGAGTCTTTTGCCAAATTAGTCATTTCCATACTTGCAATTTGACAAGATTCAGCCTCCCGACAAGCCCTGCTCCCAAGAAGGCGGTTATACGGTCAGAAATCTCTGTATGCAACCGGTAACCACGAGATGGTGTGCGTTAACGATACGCGTGCCACACAACGCAACGTATCAGTTTAGTCCGGGGGCCCGGAAGCGGCCGCTGCAAAAGGAGGGCCTTGGTATGCATCCAACAAACTTTACAATGGATCAGCCGCTGCGATGATGACTTAGGTTTATATCCCACAACCTATATT
>SDVV010017723.1:0-13924 GCA_016164225.1 Gammarus roeselii
TGTATACAATATTTAAATATAAGCTATTTTGTATTTAGCGATTTCCTCCTCTTATGGGATTGCCAGACTCCTGTGAAATGTTGATATATTTCATTGCAGTATAGTTGGTTTCTTTCTTTTGCTTGTACTATTTTAAAACACGAGCGCAGAGCGAGATTTATCCGGCTTTCGAAGTTTGAGGATGAAAGTATTGCCAGCTTAAGCTCGGAGGCTGGGAAACGGATACTCGCGCAAACTTTCCTGTGGCATTTTCAGTTTTACGGAACAACTTATAGTAATTTGAAACATTGCACGCGGCTCCGGCTTAGAGTTTGGTTTATTATGACTGAAATAAAATGTAAACAGTACGGTTAAAGTGCGACCGGCGTATCCTACTCGAGGTATCCATGGTTTGATGATGAAAACTAGTGTGAGATCAATACTCGACAAGGCTACATTTTGGCATAACTCAGCTTGATCTCACTTCGCTATGAAACAGGGCTTTCCCCCAAGATCACCTGCACATCCTTAGCGCACCGCAGCCGTTCACCTGCAGCCGTTCACCTGCAGCCGATGCAATAGCGGTGACTTGGCATTCGGCTCAGCCGTTACAATCTTTTTAGGGGGCAATGAAGCTAGCGGGAAAATATTGTTCCTAAACCTATTAAAATATAACAGCCTGCGGCCGAGAGGTATGTACAGAGGCGGAATAAAATTCGTTTATGGTTAGTCAACAACCGAATGAACAAACTCGAGTTTCCCACGTAATTTTTTTATTTCATATAGTTTTTTTTTGCGGGATTATAACTGGTCGAAGCTTCCTCAATGGATAATCTCAATTAAATGTCAGATGAGTTCATATATCGAAAGGGAAATGATAATTGAAGAGTTTACTAATCTTCATTCGTAAACTGCTTTTCATTCGCTACAAATAACAATTGTTTTCCTTTGAGGATTAATATACTTTAAAATTAAATTTTCAGACTAATCGTTTGAACTTGATGCCAAATTTGTTTAAAGGATTTATTTATCTGTCTTTTTTAAGTTTAATATTGTATCTGCAGACGAAATAGCCCAGTTTGTTTCTACGTTTGAGATTGACCACTAAGAATCTTTACATCGCTATCGTACAGGAGCGAGAAAAAATCATTACGATTCAAGATTGACTCATCGTTCTTGATAAATTTTCGTTACTGCTTTGAACTCAATGAAAACTTACAGCGAAGAAATCTATTAGATGTGAAGTTGAAACACAAATACCATAACATGGATCTCTTTCAAGTTGATATGAAAACCGACAATGTCTGGCTTGTATCTGCGTTGGACATTAGCCGTTAACAAACAGTCTTTCGTCACTGGACATCGGAGGCGGTTAACGCTGAGTGACGTCACCGACTGACTTGTCATACACTTTGCATATCGGTTTATATATATATTCATGTATAGTCGCTGCTGTCAGCGACTACGGGCCCTGGATAGGATTCCAAACTGTACTTCTGTAAGCGTAGGATAGTTTTGTTGTACTAAATAACTCCATCGTGTTGATGTCTACATTGATGCCTAGTTTTAAGTCTGTACGTTTTGTGTGTTTTTTTCTACTCGCACGAGAACCGTTGTCAGTGTATGCCATTTGTGCCTGTCAATCAAGTGGAGACGTCGGCATTTCTTGTGTCTGTTAGGATAACGTAGGTCCCAGGTTAGGTTACGTAGACGAGAGCCTTTGTAAGTGTATGCCATTTGTGCCTGTACAACAAGTGGAAAGGTCAGCATTTCGGTGCCTGCTATAGAATTGTATGAGGGCCATGTGTTAATTATAAAAAGAATAAAATAACTTGGGTGCCAATGGGACACCAGTAAATCCGAGGACACGCCCTTTAGCCGTTAGCTAAAGGACGAGCTTTTTTCATTGGACAATTCCACTCTCAAACATTAACGCGAAGCGCCTCCCTTTTTTGTAAGATTTTTAGTGATTGGGTACAGTTAGTCAAGGGCAGAGCGGACAAAGCAGACCAACACCGGCGGCCACCGCAGAAGGACCTAAAGTTGAGTATTGGTGTAGGCTCTTTGATCCCTTTATCGTAGAGTATGTTAGGATTTCACTGACTCGTTGATTAAAGAACCGTAGCCATTGTGAGTGTTTTATTTCTGACTTAGTTACCCAAATTATTTATTAGGAGGTCAATAGTAAGAAACTCACAACATGACTGGCCTGCAACGTGACGCCTTGCTAATGGTAGCACGTAGTGGACGATATGTTCGCAAACACCTTGCTGATGGCAGCACGTAGTGGACGAAATGTTCGCAAACACCTTGCTGATGGCAGCACGTAGTGGACGAAGTGTTCGCAAACACCTTCCTGATGGCAGCACGTAGAGGACAAAATGTTCGCGAACACCTTGCTGATGGCAGTACGTAGTGGACAAAGTGTTCGCAAACACCTTCCTGATGGCAGCACGTAGAGGACGAAATGTTCGCAAGCACCTTGTTGATGGCAGCACGTAGTGGACGAAATGTTCGCAAACACCTTGCTAATGGCAGCACGTAGTGGACGAAATATTTGCCAACACCTTGCTGATGGCAGCACGTATTGGACGAAATGTCCGCAAACACCTTGGTAATGGCAGCATGTAGTGGACGAAATGTTCGCCAACACCTTGCTGATGGCAGCACGTAGTGGACGAAATGTTCGCAAACACCTTGCTTATGGCAGCACGTAGTTGACGAAATGTTCGTAAACACCTTGCCGATGGCAGCACGTAGTGGACGAAATGTTCGCAAACACCTTGCTGATGGCAGCACGAAGTGGATGAAATGTTCGCAAACACCTCGCTGATGACAGCACGTAGTGGACGGAATGTTCGCAAACACCTTGCTGATAGCAGCACGTAGTGGACGAAATGTTCGCAAACACCTTGCTGATGACAGCACTTAGTGGACGAAATGTTTGCAAGCACCTTGCTGATAGCATCATGCTGTGAGCGAAATGTTCGCAAACACCATGCTGATGGCAGCACGTAGTGGACGAAATGTTCGTTGACACCTTGCTGATAGCAGAACGTAGTGGACGAAATGTTCGCAAACATCTTGCTGATGGCAGCACGTAGTGGACGAAATGTTTGCAAACACCTTGCTGAAAGCAGCTCGTAGTGGACGAAATGTTCGCAGACACCTTGCTGAAAGCAGAACGTAGTAGACAAAATGTTCGCAAACACTTTCCTGATCGCAGCACGCAGTGGACGCAATATTCGCAAGCATTTTGCTGATGCAGCACGTAGTGGACGAATTGTTCGCAAGCAGATGGGTCTTTTAGTACGAAAGTTCATCCATAACTGGAACATGGATTCCTAATTGATTCCATTTACTTGCTGCCACTAGAGGCGCCTCTTGCACCTTTCCTCTTAGAATCATAGATAGTGTCTTTACCATTTCGGACAGCGCGTTTGTCTGGCTCTCCACAATCGGATCCGCCAAAATTGGGAGGCTGCTTCTGAATTGTTGAAAATGTCAGATCCAACAATAACATTTTTCTGTCTCATCAATACTTAGCATCTGGCGAAGCGGTCTTGCATGTAACTCCTAGCATACTTTTTTTTTTCAGGAAGACAAATAATACACGAATCACGAAACGGCAAAACGCCAGAAAAGGGTGGATGTAATACAAGCCATGAGGAAAGACACATTAGAACAGACTGAAAGAACAGTAAACGGTGGCTCACGGTCGATTAACGCAATGTGACCAGAGGCTAGGATGGAGGACTGAGGAATGACATTGGTCTATAATGTACGATATTTGCTGTGTCCACGTTTGCCGTCAGCAAGCGTTGGGGACACGCACAAGGGATCATAAATATCATCGTACATCTTCTGAATTGGGCTGGAATATCTTCGTGAACTGTTATATCAAAGACCGTACCTAACTAAGACACGGACCTCTACCCCATCGCCATTGTTGTGCCGGGTTCACCGCTCTTCGCTGGCACCAGGAGTGCCACAGCGTTTGCTAGAAATACTCTTCTGAAAGGCCTGACTATTTCCAAGTGAACGGATTCAAAGGTAAACAACCACCAGCTGCCAGCAGAGGGTGTAATAAAAATGAACTGACACATAGTGAGAGATATGTGTCTTAGTAAATGTATTACCTTTGGCTATGGGTAATAACCACCAGTCGCTAGCAGAGGGCCATACATAAACTAACAAATTACTTGTAGTAGTTTCAAGTTTCATTTGCTGCTTAACCAGCTGGTGATCGGGGAAGAGAATGGCTTTCTAGTCTAAATACAATGAAAAATGAAGTGTCACAGACCGTGCACTAACTACCCTTTAGGGCATGGAAACTGCAGCATTCTGAAGAGATGACGCAACTCGACCTTACCTAAGTAGGGTCTTTGTGCTGCCACTTGTCGCTGATGGCCTTAGCTTCTGGTGCCACCGTCTGGACGTTGTTCTCCAAGCTGGATACAATTTATCTTCATTGTTTCTATGTACCGGTTATGCTAGAGATACGAAGTTTTCTAAATCATCTTCTATAGTGTACTCATGGTTTAGTGAAGTGAAAATGGTGTATACATAGCATCATCAGTCGGATTCAGACGACAGTCAATGACTGGCATACACCGGTATGGCTGTCGTGACAGCCAATGACTTGCCGACGTATTAAATGGCATATAACGGTATGGCTGTCGTAGCAGCCAATGACTTGCGGACGCATTTAAAGTGCACGATACAGCTGGTCGTCTCTGCAGGCATGCATCATCGTGGCATTCATGTTTTTCTCGTACAGTAAGTTGAAATTATAAATTTGTTAATATTAGAAATGAAGCATTGGGGTGATCTAATACTACAGACAGCGCCATGGGATAAACGCTCGACTCGCGCAGAAGATCTGCTGCTACGTCAGCTGGAATATCTTCTTTCAGCTTTAAATTAAATAATCCAACGACCCGCTTAAAGGCAAATTCGGTTACGCCGGTATACTTCCATTCAACTTTACAAATATAACCGAAGTAATGGATTTTATACGCTGTATTGAGTTTCAAATGACTGCTAGAACATGATGAAGCTGAGGAAAAGAAATTAAGTCAACCTCTAAATGAGTAACTTGTCGTTTTATTTGACGACGAACGAAAAACACCGCATGAGGCAGTAACACGTCATGCGGCTGGGATACGAACTCACGTCATGCAGCTGGGATACGAACTCACGTCATGTGGCTGGGATGCGAACTCACGTCATGCGGCTGGGATACGAACTCACGTCATGCGGCTGGGATATGAACTCACGTCATGCAGCTGGGATACGAACTCACGGCATGCGGCTGGGATACGAACTCACGTCATGCGGCTGGGATACGAACTCACGTCATGCGGCTGGGATACGAACTCACGTCATGCGGCTGGGATACGAACTCACGTCATGCGGCTGGATACGAACTCACGTCATGCGACTGGGATACAGGCTCACGTCATGCGGCTGGGATACGAACTCACGTCATGTGGCTGGGATACGAACTCACGTCATGCGACTGGGATACAGGCTCACGTCATGCGGCTGGATACGAACTCACGTCATGCGGCTGGGATACGAACTCACGTCATGCGACCGGGACATGAACTCACGTCATGTGGCTGGGATACGAACTCACGTCATGTGGCTGGGATACGAACTCACAGCATGCGGCCGGGATACGAACTTAACAGATGAGTTACGATCTGCACTGATGGCAGCCACATGGACCAGGAGGCCGTACCTGTTGCAGTCAATTGAATCATAGTCAAGTCAAAGACGGTGTTCGGCCACTCAACACAGTCGAAGAGAAATGAATAGATGAGATGCGACACGTAGTGAGTCTGGTGACCCATCATTGGCGGATGGTTGAACCGTTGTGCCCTGTCATTAAGTCGTGGGGAGGATTGCCTTGCTCCACTTCCAGCTCTTCATCAGTTAATGGAGCGTCATCAAGCTATAGGCAGAGCTGTTTCTAGCTATTAGTAAGAGGAGCTGTTTCCAACGGTCACTTAACTGAGCTGTTTCAACCGGGTACTAAGCAGAACTGTTTCCAGCGGGTACTAAGCAGAGTTGTTTCCAGCGGGTGCCGAGCAGAGCGATTCTAGCAAATACTAAACCCGATGAAGCCAGCTTTCTAACGGGAACTAAGCAGAACTGTTTCTAACTTGTTTAAAACCGACCTGTTTCCAGTGGGTATTAAGTAGAGACAGCTATATTTATGATCTGTTGAATGCCTGAGGAGCTGCATTCGACAGATGATAAATACAGCTTCTTCCCACAAATAATAAACACAGAACACCGCTGATTCCAGCAGATCATAAATCTAGCTGTTTCCAGCAGTAATAAACAAAGCTTCTTCCAAAATAAACCCAACTGCTTGAAGTAGATATTCAATGCACCTGTTTCCTGCCGATAATTATCAAGGCTGTTCCTGCAGATAATAAACATAGCTGGTTCAGCCGGTAATTATTATAACAGCTGTGTCCAGTGGATAATTTAAAGACATCTTCCAGAAGATAATTGTTACAGCTGGTATAGCAGCTTTTGAACACAGCTGTTCCAAGGTGTAATTATCGTACCCGTTCCAGCAAATATAAAACTCGTGTGTACAGGTGATAATTACCCAAGCTTTTCTGGCACACATTAAACACAGCTATTTCCAGACCTTGATTAGAACGTCTTTAGCAAGTAGTTCCTAACACGCTCTCTTCACAACTTCTTTAGGACGGCTGTTTTCTTTCGCTTTAAGCCAGACCTCCGATTTCGCGTTAAACTCATTAGAGACTATTCTAGCATTAATGAGCCTCGTGCTTGTCTGAACTTGTTGCCTGCCTGTTCTTCCATGTGACATCAGACATGCTTGTTAAGTTGGTTGTCGGAGGGACGTGTGAGGGACCGTCATTTCGGATATGACTTATGCACGAGTAGTGCACGTCAATCTGAACGCTGCTGCAGGCGCGGGCAAAGCGAATAAACAATACAAGAACTATCGCTCACTTTGTTTACTTTTTTCACTTATCAAATAGCACGTGCTATTGTGGTATTCTTGCCACGGACTGCTATGATACTACAGGCACGTTCAACCATGGTAATGTCGGCTACGTGCTGCCATTATACTCTTTCGGCACGTACTGCCACGGTAATGTTGACCACGTGTTGCCATGTTGCACTTAGCCCGTGCTGCCATGATACTACCGGCATGGTTGTGTCTCCATGCACGTGTCCGTGGGTAACGTGCACGCGTCCGTGGGTGACTGGAGTTTCAGGTGGTGCGTTGGCTGCGGTTGCCAGCGCCGCAGGTGGAAACCAGGACGAAGCAACTACAACAACCGGCTGCCTGGGTGCGCGAAAGAGACGGTACATATGATGGGGCGGGGCAAACCTGAGAAAAATGTCGAGTCTCGTTGCGGAAATCAGCCTCAAACCGTCTCATGACCTAAAATGAGGAAAAGGTACTGACCGAATCCTTCCCTCGCAAGGGTTCAAGATAAGCATGTGTGTGAGCGGGAGATGATGAGTGCAAGAATCGTTTGCCGTTATCCACCACATATTCATGCAGAGGAGGAAGGGTCGTCGATGCAGCTACAAAGATAATTAATGTATTCGATGTTCTTGCCCTGAATGTTTACTCGGGTCTTCTAAACCACGCTGATATTGCCGAAAGCGGTGTGCTTCGCATTTACATAGGAAAAAAAACACACAACAATATGGGAGTCACGTGCCATGAATTCCACCTGAAATGAAATTAAGCTCCTACATCTTTTTGTGGTTAATGCAATACACCTTCGTGCGTCGCCCACCTTCTTCGTGCGACGAGAAGTGCATGTCCTAATTGGAAGTAAGTAGAGGAACAAAGCGTTCATGCGTCGGCCACGATCCAAGCTGCAATGGCTTGCCAGCGGCGCTCAAAAAAGTACCAACAATAGCAGGAGGCGAGGGTCGGTCCAACTGCTTTCATATTGTTATTGTTAAAAGCGTAGAAGAGAAGACGGGTTTTCCAGTCTGCGTAAGCATTTCTCTTCTCCTGAATTATTGGCTGGTCGGTTGAGTACATGAAGTATCTTGTCTTTAAGATAGTTTAACTACATTGGCTGTAAAGTTGTTAAGCTACATGGCCTGTAAGAATAGATAAAGTACATGGGCTGTAAAGTAGATTAACTTAATTGGCTGGGAAATGGGCTAACCACCTGAGCTGTAAAGTGGATTAACTACATGGGCTGTAGAGTAGGTTAACCTCATTGGCTATAAAGTGGGTTAACCAAACGGACTGTAGAATCCATGTGGTTAACCCACTTATAGCCTGCAGAGTGGGTGACCCACATGGGATGTAAAGTGGGTTAACTACAGACGGTTTAAACACATGGGCGATAAAGATGGTCGAACACATGAGATGTAAAGTAGGTTATCTACGCTGCCTGTAAAGTGTGTTAACCACATAAGCTGTGAAGTGGCTACAAAGTGGGTTTACTACACGGGCTGTTGAATTGTTAACCACATGGTATTGAAGTGGGTTACCTACTTGGGCAGTAATGTGGATCCACCTCAAGCAGATGGGAGCAGCTACGAATTAGTTTAGCTTTGCATTCAACCCAAATCCCGCAATAGGAAGAAACCTTGCGCCAACGCGCATCCGACGAAACGCGCATCTGACTCGCATTTGTATAATCCCGTTTTAATCCCCGTTTCGAATCGTCGACATAATCGTTACATCCCGCATCTAATTAGAGTATTACATTCATATCTGCTGTCTGAAAAAAAATCACAAAAAATAGAACTCAAGCTAACGGTCCATTTACCCACCGGTAAATTCTATAACAGTCCAAGATGGTTCAGGCTAAGCTAGAATGTGGCATCTGAAACACCTCGTATGCCCCCGAACTAATGGATTGCAATAGTTCTTCTGGCTCTGCCAGGACTTTGCGCAGCAGTCCCTCAAATGGGGAATGCAAGACATTGCACTGAAAATTTTGTCAAGCGGCAGAGGAAATCAAACAACTGAGAGCACAAATCAGTCACGCCTCCGATGGCTCATCCAAAACAGAGAGTCTCATCCAATTGTTTATCCAAAACAGAGACAGTCAACACGGATACCCGACTGCTAGCTGTTGAATTAATTGGAAAACGTGCTGGAACAATTTCACGAATTTAAAGATCTGATAAGAAGCGAATTAGCAGCAGTCAAAGAAACTGCCAAGGCCACCCAAAATCAAGTGGACTCTAAATTCGCCAAGAAACTTTCAGCTCTAGACGCTGAAACAAACGACTGGAATAAATCGATAGAAAACTCAATCAAAGATAGTGAGGCACTGTACACAACTGGAGTTAGTATGAGGCAGCCACGCTGTGACAATGCAACACATGTTGGGCCACAATCTCACCACTCTCGACCCAATACACGTACCCGATTTGGTATAGTGCCCGATGAAATGGACTCTCAGAATACAGAGGAAATTACTTCGATTGGTGATTACAATGTCACGTCTTTCAAATCAAAGCAGCGAAAATGAAGAATTCAACTGAAAATACTCGGCAAAGCTGACTTAAAAATCGACGAGGTCGAAGGCATAATCACAGAAGAAAGAATACATTCATCTATGCAAATTATAATACAAGTCTGAGCAAATGACGTGTTGCAGACGGAATCGACATGGAAAAGGTATGAAGCCATGCTAAACAACATCAAACCTTCACACGCGAACCTCCGTGTCACTTAACAATCGCCATGCAACTTTCTGCAGAGCCCAGAAAATCTCTTTCTCTGATCATTGGGATACGATGATCGACCCAAAATACTATAACTTTAATAGAATCACCAACAAGGCTCACATTACCACGTATGAACTTGATACATCTTTAAAAACATCGACGCTGGTCTTGCCCACGAAAATAGGTCAAAAAACGTAAACGATATCATACCGACAACTCCGCCAGCAGTGCCCGACGAAACGACACAGCGGCCTCCGCCCGTTTCAACATGAGATACACAACAAATACAAGGGCCCATCAAAATACCACCACAGGTCCTAGCAAAAAGTGTCTGTCATCAATCCAGTCCAAGTTAGAGGCAGTAGACGCAGCTCCGCTAGTACAACTCGTGTAAACGAAAACGAAAGTCTTGGCTCCGACATAAGACCTCAGAGTAGAAGCAAAATAAGTCAAGAAAATCAAGTCAATGTGACTAACGGTACTCTCAAATGTTACTACGTGAACGCTAGAAGTCTCCGAGACAAAATCGAAGAATTAGGTGTACTTGCAATATATGAAAGTATCGACATAATAGCAATCACGGAATCGTGGATGAAATTGAGCACCAGGCATTATTTAGGTGAATATACTCTTACAGGTTACTCACTATTTCACAAAGATGAACAAGGCCGAGAGGGTTGGAGGAGTGCTGTTTCTCGTGAAAAACACTCTGCAAATATTAAAAGTCACAATTCCAAACAGCAGACGCGACATAGTATCAATCAAAATAGTCGGTAAACATATTATATGGCAAATCACTTTCGTCTATCGCCCCCCTAAAAGCAAGGCTGCAGATGATATCGATCTTTACAGCCCCCTCGTCGATGATTTCACAACATAACATGGGATTATGCTTGGCGACTTCGATATCCCCGACATTGATTGAGAAACAGACGAATGCACTGCCTCTGGCCAACGTCTGATTGATTTTGCAGACGATAAGTTTATGACCAAAATGATGAAGACACCTACAAGAGGTAGCAACATTCATGATCTCCTATTTAGTGCAAGCGATTCTCATGTCACGAACGTCGAAGTAGGTGAACCACTCGGAACTGGTAACCACAACTGAATTCGTTTTTTGATAGAGCTCGAGTTGCAAACGTCAACAAACTGCGAAAAGAGTCCCTAACTTCAGATTAGCTCATTTTTATGGCTCAAGAGAGTCAATGGCGTCAGAAAATATAACCCTCGGACAAAATGGCAATCAATCGCTCAACAATTTCTTGACTGCACTTTAAAATATTTAACATGAGCATATCCCGCGCAAAAAACAGGTGAACAGTAGTCTATCAGCCCAAGTACTGGAAAGGAGCATTGCAGCGCCTTCAGTCAAGAAAGAAAGCAAAGCACTCGATAAAACAGAGACATCCACATGACAACGTAGCCAAAAATTAATACAATTTTATCAGAAGAGATCTGAAGAGGGCCCTGAAACGTAAGAAGAAAGATTATGAAAATAAAACTGCCGCTAATGCCATAACTAATCCGAAACAAATTTTTAGTTATGTTTCGAGCAAAAAAGTTCAAGATCTGTAATAAACCCTCTCGAAAACGATGTTGGTGAGCTAGACACGGACGACACCTAAATGAGTGTTCCACTTAATGAATACTTTTGTTCTGTCTATACGTTAGAAAATCAGGATATTCCTAATCCTGAGGATATCATAGCGGCAAAACGATTTGAAGATCTCAGCACTGTGAATTTTTCCCCCGAAGAAAAATTGAAAGTCACCAAATCTCCAGGTCCAGTCCAAATTTATCCCAGAATTCGAAAAGAGACTAGAAACAAAATCGACGACTATTTATCAACATTTTCACCCAATCTCTCACAAATGGCACGTGCCCCTCTAAATGGAAAGAGGTGAGTGTTACCCAAATGTAAAAAAAGGAACAAAAAGTGGCCCGGCAACTACCGTCCAATTAGTCTCACCTCAGTCATTGGCAAGTTCATGGAAAGTTTGATAACAGATAAAATGATAGAATTCTTAGCATCAAACAAATTGATTGCCGGCTCCCAGCATGGCTTTAGACACAACCTGTTCTGTCTTACGAACCTGCTACACTTTTTCAGAAATATAATTGAAATCCACGATAAAAAATCTTCAATCGATATCATTTACATGGACTTTCAAAAGGCCTTTGATACAGTTCCCCACAAGCGCCTTATTAGTAAATTGCACAGCATCGGTATTCGAGGCGAGCTTAACAACTGGATAAAATGCTGGCTCACGGACAGACGGCAGGGAGTTGTACTTAACGGAGCTTCCTCCCCCTGGGGTAATGTTGCAAGCGGCGTGCCTCAAGGATCCTTGTTAGGGTCAGTTCTCTTTATAATATTCATTAATGATCTCAATAGCAACGTACTCTCAAACATTAGCATGTTCGCAGACGATACTAAGATCGGAGGAAAAGTGCAAACTGAACTAGAGTGTCAGCAGATCCAACTAGACTTGAACAAAATTGTTGATTGGTCAGAAAAGTGGCAAATGAAATTTAATGTAGACACATGTAAAGTTATGCACATAGGTCCTCATAACCTCAAACACGAATATTCTATGTCCGGAAAGAAACTCACTCCCGTCACCGAAGAGAGAGATTTAGGAGGCATCATCAGTAACGACTTAAAAAACAGCAAGCAATGTAACGACGCTGCGAAGAAATACAACAAAATGCTAGGTATGATATCCCGCGCTATCTCGTACAAAAACCAACACAGTATGCTCAAGTTATTTAATGCGTTTGTTAGACCGCATCTCATGTATGCCGTTCAATTCTGTTCTTCATTTCTTAGAAAAGACGTTGTGAAACTAGTGAAGGTTCAACGTAGAGCTATCAAACTCATCCCTTTACAGCGGGATAAATCGTACGAAGACAGGCTACGTGAACTCAATCTTATTCGACAGATAAACGTCGAGTCAGAGACGACATGATCAAAGTGTGGATGATTATGAAGAGTAAGGAAAACGTCGACCGAGCAAGCCTTTCCACTCTAGATACAAACGGAGTGACTTGGAACAATGGTACAAAATCTTTGGGAAACGTTTCTCACTCGATATCACGCGCAATATCTTCACGTACATAGTTTTCGAAGAATAGAACAAACTTCCAGCGGAGGTTGTAAACAACGATACAATCGAAACGTTTAAGTCGCGGCTTGATAAGTTCTACATAAATCGCCGATAAATAGCTAAGCCGTTCCCTTTCCTGTTGTTATAAAAAACAGAAATGGCCCATGAAGCTCTCTTAGACGTTCTACTTCAGAACGAATCCTCTTGTTATCAAAAGTTAACCTAGTTTGGGCCAATAGGCCTGTTGTTGTCTTCCTACACGTGTAAACACTTGTAAACATTTGTTAACCACGTTTGCTGTAAAGTGGGTTAGCTACACTGGCGGTAAAGTTCGCAAACAGGTATAGGAAGACCATTGCATGGCCTGTATATTTGGCGAACTCTCTTCACGCAGTGGCACAGCATGGCCTGTGTATTTAGCTAACCCTCTTTACGCAGTGGCACAGCTTGGTCTGTGTATTTACCTAACCCTCTTCGTGCAGTGGCACAGCTTGGCCTGTGTATTTAGCTAACCCTCTTTACGCAGTGGCACAGCTTGGCCTGTGTATTTAGCTAACCCTCTTCGCGCAGTGGCACAGCTTGACCTGTGTATTTAGCTAACCCTCTTCAGGCAGTGGCACAGCATGGCCTGTGTATTTAGCTAACCCTCTTCAGGCAGTAGCACAGCATGGCCTGTGTATTTAGCTAACCCTCTTCAGGCAGTGGCACAGCATGGCCTGTGTATTTAGCTAACCCTCTTCAGGCAGTGGCACAGCTTGGCCTGTGTATCTAGCTAACCCTCTTCACGCAGTGGCACAGCATGGCCTGTGTACTTAGCTAACCCTCTTCAGGCAGTGGCACAGCATGGCCTGTGTATTTGGCTAACCCTCTTCAGGCAGTGGCACAGCATGGCCTGTGTATTTAGTTAACCCTCTTCACGCAGTGTCACAGCTTGGCCTGTGTATTTAGCTAACCCTCTTCACGCAGTGGCACAGCATGGCCTGTGCATTCGGCGAACTCTCTTCACGCAGTGTCACAGCTTGGCCTGTGTATTTAGCTAACCCTCTTCACGCAGTGGCACAGCATGACCTGTGTATTTAGCTAACCCTCTTCACGCAGTGGCACAGCATGGCCTGTGTATTTAG